>WURS02012620.1:0-12296 GCA_011762765.2 Rhinocypha anisoptera | reverse complement strand
TCTGTCGTACAGTGCTGCCATCTCTGTCACGCATTGACAAAGAGTGCCCGCTCATTTTAAAACAAACCGCATGTTTCCAGTCCGGAGAAAAAAAATTGGAGGCCTTACAACTTTAATGCACCTCGTACAATTCTCACAGATAGCACTAAGCGGACAATAAGGGTGAACTTTATAACAATATTTTTATAACAAGAACGAAACGCACACATCCATGCCTTAGGTGGAGAGTAAAAATTTCACTTAGGCGGAATCCGAACCCGCGGTCTCCGGATTGGTAGACGAGGACGTTTACCCCGCCGCCACCGAGGCTGGAAAATTCATTTGAGCTTCTGCAATCAGTTCAATGTTTTCCTCCTACCGGGCGGAGGCTGATGAAACCGTTGTTGATTTAAAAACACTTTTGATGCGAATGATTTTTTTTATTTATGCGCCCGGATGACGACAATCGATATTTTTATGCCACGTACTTCCCTCTTTAGGTGACCGTTAACCCTGCCTATTACGAAAATGAACTGCGCTACTGCCTGCGGAAGGTGGGCGCCCGAGCTCTCCTGGTGGCGGACAAGCACTACAACAGGGCCAACTCGGAGGTGGTATTGGGCGTGGTTCCAGAGCTGTCCACGTCGGAGCCCGGCGGACTCGCCTGCCCAGACCTGCCGGCCCTGAGTTCCGTAATCGTGATTGGCAATGAAAAATGGAAGTGAGTCTCAGCCCGATACCTTTCTCGGTTAACACAAAAGAGAAACTCTAATCATGCTTTAATTCGCCTTCCTCCTTCGATCATTAACCAGGAATCTTTCAGCTTCCGTTTCTGCTCGGACGGGCGGAATATCGCTTCGAAGGAGATACGTAAGCCGTCGGCAAGCGATCTAAAAAGCAATACCGCCGAAAGATATCGACACAGTTATCCATCATCGTGCGCATTTTTCGGATGGTTACCAGATGATTTATATCAATCGCCAAGCTCGCGCTATGAGGATCCATGCGAGTTTCACATTATCGATAACGCCCCTGATATCACGGCATCTATATAGCTAAGGCTTGGCAAATATGCTCTAATGAGAACCAGGACTAAGTGGATGCCAGATACTGACGTGTATCCTTTTGCCCTGAGAGTTATATTGAATTTTTCGAAATCGCCTTTCAATGGTCTCCGTGCTCCCTCTATACGTCGCTAAATGGGCGTGGCAGAACGGATGAAATATGTTAATGGCTTAATCGAAATATTGCCTTGATAACAATGTGATCCCATTATTCTCCAGAAATGTCGTAAAGAATTGGAACACTCAAGCTATCCGAACGAATTTATGAAATTAAAATGAGAAAAGTTTTACAATTTTTTCATCAGTAAAGTTTATAAATATGGTTATTATATAACAATTAGAAACATAATTAGACAACAAAAGGGTTGACGAAACCAGAAGGAACTAAGGTAGTAATTATGCCTCTGGAAAAAAATAAATTTCAGTGACGTAGCTTGTAATTATTGCAAATAATACTATCTTTCATTGTTTATTAACCATCATCCATATATTTTATGTGGTTAATCCATTTCTTTCCAAAAATTATAACTTTAGGATAACGGGTGGTAGAATGGTACACCCTTGGGAATGAGATAAACTGCGGAATACTGTAATGTAAAATTCATTTCCGTAAATGATGAAAAGACAGTGACGTAACGGACAGTTTCAGGTGTTAATTGGGGGAATTTCTCCATCATGAAGTTCGGAGAAAGAAAACACTGCATTTTCACATCAAAATTTTATTCACATGATAATGGTTTTCATCTCATCAGTGCACATCTGATGATGCTACCCTGCGGTAAAGCCATGGTGATGTGAACAATATTGTGATGGAACTTCACTGTTTTCATTCTCTGAAACTTCAAGTAAATACAGTGTATTCATATGCGATGGTTGAAATCTCTTAGAAGGCATAGTAATTTCTGAATATTCCATTCAACTTTATTTTGATTTCATCACAAAAGAAGGAATCCAAGCCTCTGTTACTAAGTAATTACATAAATTTAGATTCGAAGCAGTATTCTAATGATTTTTTTTGTTCTGATAGGTATTAACTGTCTCCCATTGACATCGATTGTTTCAATACTTATTTTAACGCATATAGTTCAAACTTTGTAAGTAATTTACCGAAATATTAAATCAATTAATATTGATTTGTTAAATTATCATACGCAACGAAAGTGGAAAAGATTTAAAAATGAATATAGGATTTAAAGTGAATATAAGATTTAAAAGATTCCAAATATTTAAGGTTTAATAAATGGTCTTAAATACACTCCATATCGAAAGTTGGTGTATTTACAGTATGAAAGCTTTCTTTAGAAAAAAATTTCTTTCAACTCTGAATCCTTCACTCTATTTTATGAAAAGCATAGAAGGCTTTCATTTTCCTTCACTGATTTCATCAACATCTAAATCATATACAGGGGCTCATTTCACTTCGATGATTTGCTCGAAGACGTTAGCGAGAAAGCTGTACAGGAAGTACGTCAACTAAACAAAATAGTACAACCGGATGAAGGATGTAACATACAGTTCACGTCGGTAAGTTATTAATGTACAATAGTTTTCAATAATCTTTGATGGTTGCCGGAAATCGACGTTAAAACTGAGCGATGAAAAACTAAATAATTTATCTCAAATATTTATAATGAAATTATTAATTTAAATTATTTCATAAGAAATTCATGATAATAACAACAATTAATTACTCCATTCTCAACAGGGTACCACAGGAGAACCAAAAGGAGCATTACTCAGCCATCACAACATCATCAACAACTCTGAGTGTGTGGGGCGAAGGGCAGGATTTGAGGATAAGGTTAGTTTACGTCAAGTGGAAAGATAGCTCAGCTTTAGTAAATAATGGCCGTTTTTTCTTCATTTGCCTATAATTTCTGTCTTTATCTCTTATTTGTGACAAGGCTCTTCTGATAAAATATTTGATTTTAGTCGGAATAAAATTAATTTCTCGCTTTTTGATCAGTGCGAATGTTTCTCAAAACTGTAAAAATCAAAAGTTATTCCTGGAATAAATTCAGTGGTTTTGAATGCAGTAAGTGTCTCTTCTAAGTTTTACTTTTTGGCGAAAGTTAATGATTTAAACTATTTGTGGTTGTAGGCCTAAATATGACAAAAAAAATAACTAAAACTTATCACTGAAAGTTAGAAGTGCTCATAAGTCTTTTCGTGCCATAGCTTATATAGAAAGATAGCGAAGTAGTGGGACTTGGAAAACATTCTCTATGGCTACTGCGAATCCCATGCATCTCCCTCTAGTGGCGGGAGAGGGGACTATGCCACATCAATTAACTTCGAGGTTAGGTGCGATTGAAAGCAAGCACAAAAGACGCCGGTCAAACTGTGACATTGTTTTGATATATTCCAAGAGGGAAGTTTGAACAAATGAAGAATGAGTTCATTACAGACAAATGAAGTATGAGTTCTTACTCATAAAACGTACCCTTCCGCTTGCCAATAATTCGTATTACTTTTCTGATTATCAAGAAGGAAATTCTCTACTGTGTAAATTTGCCTTTGCGGGCCACCAGCTGGTGATCACTCAGGGAAAGCGGGAGGAACGAGAACTCCTTTCTCGGACGTTTGTCACTTGTCGTCCGCATTCTGACGTCAGAAATGTTGCCTAATAATATCAAGCCACGATACAGTGGTTGAGTCTTATTCCGAGTCAGACATGATGAATGTCGTAGATAGCCGTGACGTGAATATTGTAATAAAGACGTTACTCGGTCCTAATAATAGTGCAATGATAGAGTGCCACTTCCTGTCCTGATAGCATCACACAGACTACGTCTTTGTTCTTCGGCTAGAACTGATTCTTAATTAGATAGTAAACCAGGAGTGTGAGGTAGATCTCACGGTAGTCTTAAATGGACGTGAACAATTGATATATTAGCGACTAAATAATAGACATAAATAAAGAATAAAGACTAATATTCTTTAGTCTATAATATTATGCACGTCTTGCTCCAACATCTTAATTATCTTTATCGACATTGAACACGTTCGATGCCATTTTCATTGAACGTGTGCGATTCCGTTGGAGAGAAACAATGCGACGATCGTCTGCCCGGGTAAAACAAACCCCGCAGTTGTTTATGTTCAATTCGGTTTTCCACTCCGGTTTTCAGAGGTGGTGATGAATGACCATAGCCGTCGATGCACCATACAAATGAAAATACTGCTTTCTTTCGATGCTGCGAGAAATAACGCAGCATCGAAAGTCAGAGTGTGTTGTCATGTGCGTCACTTGACGGTTTTTCACGTAAACCGCTGGAGCCCTATCGGCCACTTACTTCGTGTGGGGAGAGGGTCCACCCCACATTAGAAATGCCGATGAGAGGCTATTAATGAAAAATCATGTGTTTGGGCGCTGATATTCGCCTCAAACTCTCTACCATTTCCCTAGTTTTCTTTTAGAGACGAACTGGGGTCACTCGGTGGGTCTTACATCTCTGCCCTCATTTTTTGTGTATTTTGGTATACGAGTATTCTCGTATAAACTCTTCAGGAGTACGACGACTACCGTACACACTTGATGCTGACATTCCTGGCGACTGTAAAGACTACTGCGTATAGAAAACCAGTAATGAAGCAAAACAAACAAATAAAAATAGCAATAAACCCATCCACAGTTTTAGCATCACCTACTCGTTCAAACAGTAAAGAAGAGCTTTACAATGATGCAAACTTTGATTGCGTACATCCACCTGGTGACGAGAAAAAGTTGCTTTACATTTTTGTAAACAACTAAATTTGATTAATTTTAAAGCGCGTAAGAGATGGCAAACCTATTGGCAAAAATTTACCCCAATAACATTAAGTTTGGTGCCGATAAGTATCTCTATTGTGGTTTTAGAGAGGAGCTTCGGGTTTGCGCCGGAAGACGGTCGAGAGACGGAATAACTGGGCAAATTATTTATTTATGCCCAAAAAACATTTCAAGAAAAGGAGATTTTTAAAATTGTCTTATATCATGCATCTAAAGGTTTGGTAGATAAAATATGGTATCAATTACGTTGACATTGATAGCGCAGATTTCTCGTGACAGAAGTTTAAACTCGAGGATCCATAATTTTTTTATATCGTAGGGGAAGCAAGAGAAGGAAAAAAGAAGTAGGGAAAATGGTTATGGAATACGAAATTATTGCGGAGATAAATTAATGGAGTTTTGTAAAAGGAGGAGTTTGGTAGTAACTAACACATGGTTTAATCACCACATACGACGCAGGTACACTTGGGAAGCATCATAGAGGAAAATGGACCAGGATATTAGACGAAGAATTGCATTAACAAAAGGAGCTTTTTCGGAAAGGAAGGAGTTGATTAGAGGGACCTGAAAAAAATACTTGAAGAAAATATTAGTGAAAACCCTCATCTGGAGCGAAGCATTATATGGAACCGAAACCTGGTCCATGAGGAAGGATGATGGGCGGAGATTGGAAGCTTATGAGATGTGGTTTTGGCGACGGATGAGAAGGTGAGGTGGACAGAGAAGTAAACTAAAAGAAGTGATAAGAATGGTATAGCGGGGAGGAGAGGCGATTGCTGAGTGAAATACAAAGAAGGCAGGAAATGTGAAGATGGAAGGGGTACTCAGGGCGATGACCTGTTGAGGGTTGTGATAGAGGGTAGAATGTTGGGTGGGGGTAGGAAGAGGATAGGGACTTATATTAGATGAATATAATGATAAGTGGTGGGAAGTATGTAGATTGGATGATGGATTAAGATATAGCGGGGAAAATCTAACCTGGGACTCATCAAAAACCTTCCTTAACCGGTAGATTACCCTTCAGTAATGTAAATCCGATATTAAATGTACATCTTGAAATAAATCTCTGTCTTTCACAATATAGTCTTAAGTACTATCGTATAACATTTTCAAAAAAACATCAGTGTTTGTGGCCATGAATCCTACCACATTTATGATAATATGTTTCGACATATTAATAATCAATCCAATAAGGAGCCCAGCGTTACTTCGAGGAAGGATGATAGTCTTCATGTTTGTCTGATAGTAATCGAATAATGAATTACATTGATATTAGAAAAGAGTGAAAATAGGTTCTATTTCAAATAATTTAGGAAAAAGTGATGCCAAACAATGCTACCCATTTGTCACCGTATTCATACAACTATAGGTATTCGTCTCGAGGAATACATCATACATTTCGTATAGAACTAAGAATTAAATTTGATGAATTCTTTAAAAAATTGCATCAGATAAAGAAGGAAAAATCCAGTTGTTTATAATAGTGTTATTATGATTTATAATATGGTTAAAACAATAAAAATTCATGAAAAAGCATAATGAAGCCCCTTAAAGTATTCTATTTTTATTTGTCTTCTTCTTTTCAAAGCATGTCAAGATCTGCTTGCAAGTACCTATGTTCCACTGCTTCGGCTGTGTGGCGGGAAGTGTCGTCAGCCTGCACACCGGAGCAACGATGGTTATGCCATCTCCCAACTTCAACGCAAAGGCTTCAATTAGAGCAATAGTGGAAGAAAAGTGAGTTACTACAGTTCATCGCCTGAAACTTCAAACCTGAATTCCCAAGTCACGATTGTCTAAGATTCACATCTAATGTTATGGATTTTAGCGTTCAAACAATATGCAACTATTATCCAAAGTAGATTTTCTAACCGGGGGCAACCGCGAAAAAGGCATACCTATTCAAAGCACGTGGAGGGACCCAAATGTAACCGGAATAGTTCTGCCGAGCGCGACCCGCCTGTAATACTGACACGGTGTATTTCGAACTTTCCTGCGGACGTAGCAACAATCGGTAACTCTGGGAAAGGTTTTGCGAATTGTATGTGAATTGTTTATTGAGAGTATTATTGAGCGCGTGGCGTTTGTTGAGTGGGGGAACCGCGGAGGATTCTCGAGAGCCATATGCGGCAGTGAAATTTTACTTTGTAACATTTCGCAGAAACTATAGTTATGTTGAAAATTGATAACGGATAGAATGCGTTAGGAAAAAGCCAAGTTTATGGGTGCTTTTTCCCGATTCAAAAGAGAAGAAATATCGATCGACGACCTTCCTCGCACCGGGCGTCCATCAAACCCAAGTAATGACGAAAATTTCTGAAAAATTAGAGAGTATTTGAACGAAGATCGACGGTGGACCATTTAAGAGCTAGCTGAGTTGTCCGGGATGTTCCTTTTGGCGGATTTTGACTGAGTATTTAAAGAAAAGAAAATAGGCGACCAAATACACGCCCCATTTGCTGACATCACAGCAAATGGAAAACCTCTTGGAGCCTGCCGTGAACTGAAAGAGCAGTCCAAATTTGTCCCGGATTTTTCTGCAAAGTCGCCACTAGTGATGAATTTTGTTGATATAAATGCGATCCCGAAACGAAGCTGCAGTCTATTCAACGGAAGTCAACGAAATGTCCTCGTCCAAAGGAAACTCGTCCGGTGAAATCAAAGGTTAAAGCAGTTCTTACTTGGATACATTTGTAAGTTCCATTTGATAAATGTTATAAAACGACCATGATTTCGATACTTTGTACCATCAGCAGGCACCAGAAAACATTTTCACTTACTCTCCCCCCCCCCCCACCCTGAGGACCCAACATTCCTTACACCCACCCCCCTCCATCCCTTGCACATCCCACTTGTCAATGGCAACACGCTCCCTACTCCATACCCTCACCCTACCCTCCCCCAACTTAAAAAAAGTGCATATATATACTTATGTAAATGTTTTCTTGTGCCTGACGAAGATGCAAAATGTCGAAACCATGGTCGTTTAATAAATTTTATTAACTGAAACTTACAAAGTCATTCATTTTTCTTATTTCCACAAAGTGAAGCCCTAAAACGTGAGTCTCATCAATTCTAATCCGTTTTTTTTTTAATGTGAGAGGAACCGTGCACGCAGAATGTGTCTCTCCCAATCACATAGTGAATTCATTCAGTGTAACTCGAAACTTCACACTGTTTCACAACAGTCTGTGGAAGAAACGACCCGATTCGTGGAAGTCGGAAGATTGACTCTTCCATCACGACTGCACTCGCACCGAACTTTCTGTCCGCCGTTTTTGATCAAGAATGGCATGACTCCATTGCCCCTCGACCAATTACCAGCCTGATATGACACCACGGACTTTTTTCTTACCTCGAATGATAAGGGCCTTGAAATGAAAACGTTTTTCAGACATGAACGAGGTGAAACAAATAAAAAACTCCGCGGGCCCTGAAAGCTATGGGAGAAGATAGTTTACGACACTGTGTTTTTAAAACTGGAATCCAAGCTTTGACAAGTGTCTTCAATCCAACTTTCAACTTCCAAAAATCCAACTTGAGGATTGGGGAGTCTTCGAAGGTGACTAATATTTTTATCACAAAAAAATTATTTCAGTTGCTGTGAATTAGCAATTCCGCTTTGCTGGTAGAATTTGGCTTTAGGGTGCGACGACAATCAAGGTCATTTTGTAAATTCCGGTTTGTTTTGGGTTCCCCCACGGATTCTTCGACGGAAAGATCAATTTTTTTTATCCACTTGGAAAAAGGCTAACGTTTTGGCAGTCTCGCTGCATTCATCGGACGAAAAAGTGATGTTCTATGGGACGGGAGTGTATGACGTCGACGGGGAGGGGTGGGGGGAGGAGGAAGAAAGGCGTGAACTAGCGGAAGGAAATGTGTATTCGGCGGGAGGTGAACGTGTGACTTGAGAGTGGTATGTATATGTACTCGTATACTAGTATATGTAATGTATGGAGGGGTTTTGGGCTATTGGTGTTCAGCGGACCAAGTTAAGAACGGATGATGACGCAAATAGTCTTCAGGTATATTCAAAACAACAGTTGTCCTCCAGTTGACACTCCCTTTCCCATCCAGCACTCCCATAAACCTGCAGCAATCCCAGATGTAAAGCACTCAAATTTTCGCTCTCCAACTCTCTCATTCGTATATCAACGCTTCGTTCTAATCACGCATCGAAAAATATCATCTGCCGAATCTCCTATAATTTATGCCCTTCATGTTACATTGACGAATATATCAACCGCCTTTCCGCCGCCATGGAAAACCACCGCCACTCCACAAGATCTCTCGTATTTACGGATTACACTATTCTTGAACATACTCAATTAATCATTTGAAGTTTGCGTGATGTGCTTTTCGGATTTCTACCCAGCTATAAGTGTTGTTGAGCACCGACGTTGACGGCTAAGTCTGCCATCGTCTTCAGGCAGACGTAACCATCGAAAGGTCGGTGGCCATCAACACCCGGGCGTAAACCCGTGAAGCATACCACGCATCGATTCGCCGGGAAAACCTCAGACCTTTTATCATTTGAACTTTGTTTCATATCCATTACAGAAGCCTTGCACGAGTAAACAAGCAACTAAGAGCTGAGAGGTCGTCAGATGACATATATTTTGTTGGAAGGAGCATTTGAACCGCCCGAACTTAACTTGACACAATGAACACCATTACTACTAGTAGTCAACCTCCCTTCCCCCACTCCAGTCTCACCCCGTCCTTCCACCCGGGTTTCGGAAACCATCATCTCGTCCTCCATTTAGCGTAAACCTCCCATTCTGCAGGTCGTCTATTACTCAACCACAAACCAAAGAACGTCACCACTTTTCCATCGGACGAAAACGCCAAGACCATCGGTACGTTTAAGCATTGTGAATCATACACCTTATCAGTTCCGCATAAATTCTTAAATTCGCGACCTGAAGATCGACTATACTTACACTTTAAGATGATATGATACTAATATTGCTCTGTATCTGAATGTCTTCATGTAAGTAGTTTCTTGCTTGGTGAATGCTTTTTTAATGTGCGAAAGTTTGGCGTTAACTCATCCCAAGTCCTCGAGGTAGCTTGCAGGATATTTCAAAAGATGTAGACGACTGTTCAAGTCGAAACCATGGTCGTGAATCTGAGAGCTTTACGTGGAATTGCCAAGAAATTTTAACTTCATAAAATCGAGGAACGCAAACAATTAATGACAAAATTGCTTTTATGTTTTCGGTGGTCCTATAACCTATTAATACTCGGTTCATAATTTTCCTCTTTTATTCAGGAACTGAATGGATTTCACTATTAGAAAAGACAACGTTGATCATAGGAAAATTGGTGATTTTTAATGAATAATTAAGATTTTTATAATAAAATCTTGTTAAAATAATCTTTACATGGAGTAACAATATAAAATAAGGGGATAAAAAAGTCGTAGTAAGAATAAATTATTTCCGAAGAAATAATTAACAGTTTCCTATCATACACCTACTATAAGATTCTCAGTGTAATATTTCCCCCGTTTTGAGGGATTAATACTTCCGACCCTACACCCCATTTAGGCCGGTTAATAGAGGTACTTTATTATATTTATTTTAGAAAATTCCTTCGTGTTGGTCGGAAAAGGCTCCCGATGTTTCGGTGGGCATTAAAGTAGTTGAAGCATGGAAAAGAAAGAAATCCAAAACCAAGGAGTGGGCATTTAAATACCGTGGAACAGCTATCAGGGAGTGCAGAGCAATAACTCGTAGCACGCAGCCAATCACGGAATGATTCTCGTCTTTTCGACAGGTGCAATGTTTTGTACGGAACACCGACGATGTACGTGGATCTCTTGGAACAGTTTCGGAAGGAAGGGAGGAAGAATTTGCAGAGGACGGAAGACTGGGATGGCATTGAAGTCGCCGTGAGTGGAGGTGCCCCGTGCTCCGAACATCTTTTCCGACAGCTCATGGAATCCTTCGGAGTGAAGAGAGTGTGCGTGAGTAGCAAACTCAACGATGGGGTCACGTGCCGAAAGGGTCAGCCAAGCGCAGCCTCTTAAAAGGAGGTTTAGACGACGGTAAAGATGCTTCAAGCATCTTTACCGTCGTCTAAACCTGATGACAATTACTTGCGGCAAATATTTAACGAACCCGGATAAGTATCATAGAGTGAGTGGGTGTGCGATAATTATTTATTACAAATTATAAAATTACGGTTGCCAAAATTAACTGGCGGTCATTCAGGTCACTTCTTACTTATTTTGTCCTCGCATAAAGGCAGTCCACATTTATTTACCCCTTTAAGTCAAGTTTACTTTTATTACAGTCCATATACGGGATGACGGAGACAAGTCCGGTAAGCTTCCAAACTACTCCACAAGATAGCGTGGACCAAATGCTGACTACTGTTGGATATGTCTCTGAACATTTAGAGGTGAGACATTTTCTTCTAAATAAGAGTTTCTCTCTTATTTTTTAAATGTGATCGGGCCGCCCTATAAACGTTTGGCTATGATTAATTGACTGAACTTCATCGGCGAACTCGGCTGTTATAAGTTTAAAAAAAATAAATTTAATCTAGCGTTCAAGCAAATATGAGGAGACTTGGGACACATTTTTATAAATTCATCTTAGCTCCGTACACGCTTTAGTTAAGCAACACGGACGAGTTAATGACACGGAAAACATATTACGGACACATATCTAGTTTATTTGTCCTCAGGTCAAAGTTGTGAACTTGGAAGGGGAGATGGTGCCTATGGGCACACCAGGAGAGCTCTGGGTCCGTGGTTACTGCAATATGATTGGCTACTGGGAAGACGAAAATCGAACCAGGGAAACCATTGGATCGGACAGGTGGCTTCGGACAGGGTGAGTACGTACTAAAATGCCATTTTTACATAACGTGGCACTCCCCATTTCCTCACCGATACCCCGCCACCCATGGGCAACGTGGAACAACAGACAGAAACGTTTTTTGAAAAAGCCCGCTCCCCCTCACACAAGGATATCCAAGACGTCAACAACATCCTATAGTGTACCCATGGGAATAACAGACCCGCCCTAGAGCCGAGACTGGACGACCAGCGGCCTAAATGAAGAATTTAGCGAAAAAATTGGCCCTAATAAGGTCAGAAACCGAACACACCCCACCACCCCAAAAACAGAGAGAGTCCCTAAAATAACAGAAGTCCGCACACCATCCCTTGAAGAGCCCGAGGGAGCTGAACAAGCATGTAAACTGGTGCCGAAACCGCGAGACGGTAAAGTATGCAACATTTTCGTTGAGTTCCTCTATAGTTTTAACCCGAAGGTAGACTTGATAGTCGAAGAGTAAGCTCACCAAGGATTCAACCGAGCGGAGCGTTGAAACGCCCACATATTGGAAGGAAGTCAGTTTCTTTTCTTTTGTCTTTGGCATACCATGAAGACAAGGTGTAAAGGAATTAACGCTGCTCTTTCCACATGATGGTTTATTTGGCACGACCATGGTTTCGTAGCTTTACT
>WURS02012610.1:0-12296 GCA_011762765.2 Rhinocypha anisoptera | reverse complement strand
TTGAAAGTGGCTGCAACACAAATCAGTGTATGAAAAAGTTCTCGAACAAAAATGCTGGTTAAGTTTAGAGTCATATTTAAACCCTCAAACTTACATGTTGTTGAAAAGGGAAAATAGAAGGCAACACTCAACAAGAATCGACCAAAAATGCTCTCTACCTTTGGCACTACAGTGAGATGGCAGAGGTAAAACGTGTGCCTGCTCTATGGCCATTTATAATGGAGGTCTTTTCTTGAGCAGGCCGATTGTTGAGCGTTACCTATAGAATGCCTAACTTTTCCTAATGCCTTTTACTTTGCTTTTGCAACAACCTATAAGGCATACTGTATATATACTTTGAGAGCTATTTAAAAACAAACTATTAAAATAAATTTTTTAAAAAATTGTGTTTCTTATTAAAAATATCTGCAGACCTTATGTTTGCCGAGATAAATGCTCAAGAAACTACATAAAATGTCGTTGAAAATACATTCTGGGAAATTCTGAACTCTTTCCCAAATCATTTATTTAGTAGTGAAAAAACTTAGTTTAGGTATGACTTTATGCCCCAAAATGTTTTTTACACGACATTTTATTTCTCTCAATGCTTTAAACAAACGAATTAAAAATACATTTGTATGATCCAAATAAAAGTTACCCGTTAGATTTAAATTTGTTTCTAGTTTTAAAAAGTAGACATCTATTTACAACAATAACAAAAAACAATTCATAAGTACAGTTTTTGTCAATTGATAAATCAATTTAATATTTTTGTTCCCTAGAAATCAACTTAATAAAAAAAGTTATTATACTATACTAAATTATATTATGAAAAAAATTGTAAAAAAAATTGCGCGCGCTGAAGTAGTCTATTTTTACCTATGCTAAGCAGAAAATACTAAACAGAATACAAGTGTATGTGTTGTCGGTGTGGAGTGGCACTGCAAGTGTGGTGCATTGCCATTCAGTGAATGGAATGCTTTGGCTATACAGCTATAGTGCCACCAGTTGCCCGACAGCTGCAGTGTGAGCTATTTGGCACTTCATCATCATCATATGTGCAAGAGTGCGGTTCCACATTCTGCACACAGACACGGTATATTACCCAATATATACACACTGCGTCACGATGTGCCTCAACCAACTAGCCTAACGATGAATTCCAACCTGCACCATTTTCCTACCTGAGCTTTATTTTTTATGAGCCATTTAATTTGCCAAATATTTTAAAACCAAAATATAGTTTTATATACTGCATACCTGTTTTTTAATCTGATCTGACTGTGAAACAACAACGCCAAAATGTTTAGCAAACTGAAAAATTTTTCGAAATCAAGAAAGTTGATTCCAGTTTTGATCCACACCATGGATGCTCAGCTGGAGTTTGAGATAGATAAGAACACAATGGGAAGGGATCTGTTTGACCTGGTCACTCGGACAATCGGTATTGTACAACTGGTGGTTTGATGACTCTTCTTGACTCGTATCTCAACAGGCTTAAGGGAAGTTTGGTATTTTGGTCTTCAATTTGTCGATTCAAAAGGTTTTATTAGTTGGCTCAAGATGGATAAAAGAATCTGTGATCAAGATATTTCGGTCACTAAATTCAGCGAGAATGGTTTGAAGAAACCCACATATAATTCGTTGATGTCGTTTCTGTTTTGTGCCAAATTTTTTCCTGAAGATGTGGCCGAAGAGCTTATACAAGAAGTCACGCAGCATTTGTTCTTTTTGCAGGTCAAACAGTCAATTTTAAACATGGACATTCACTGTCCTGCTGAAGTGAGTGTTTTGTTAGCCTCATACGCTGTGCAAGCTAAGTACGGCGATTGCATTGATTTCAAACAAGGCAAGTTAGATGTGGAAGAGTTACTACCACGTGGTGTGATCGATCAGTACCAAATGACAGCACAAATGTGGGAAGAGAAAATCAGAATCTGGTACGAAGATCACAAAGGCATGAGTAGAGATGAAGCAGAAATGGAGTATCTCAAAATTGCTCAAGATCTCGAGATGTACGGTGTGAATTACTTTTTAATCAGCAACAAAAAGGAAAGTGAACTGTGGCTTGGAGTAACTGCGCTGGGACTTCACATTTACGAAAAAGAAAACAAACTTACTCCTAGAATCACTTTTCCGTGGAGCGAAATTCGAAACATTAGCTACGATGATAAGAAATTCACTATTAGACCAATTGAGAAGAGTATTTCCAACTTTCATTTTTATTCTTCAAAATCTAGACTCAATAAGTTGATTTTGGGTAAGTGTGTCTAACCACGGATAACTGTCTCGGTAACCGTCATTTGTGTATCACTAAATAGATTTGTGCATCGGCAATCATGACCTTTTTATGAAACGTCGAAAGCCGGATTCAATTGAGGTTCAACAGATGAAGGCACAAGCCAAGGAGGAGAAAACGAGGCGACAAATGGAACGGGCTCGCTTCATGCGTGAGAAAGAACTTAGAGAGGTTGCCGAGAAGGAACGGACTGCGATGGAGCAGAGGTTGTTGCAGTACCAGGAAGAGGTTCATGGTGCTCAGGAGGCCTTGCGATGCAGCGAGGAGAATGCCAAGTTACTTGCTGAGAAGGCTCGCCTTGCCGAGGAAGAAGCAATGCTTCAGTCTCAAAAAACAGCCGAGGCCGAGGCTGAGATTCAACGCATCAAAATATCCGCTATCAGGACCGAAGAGGAGAAACGCACCATGAGGCGAAAAGCGGAAGAAGCGGAACTTCTGGCCAACTCGTTGACCGAAGAGCGTGAACGAAGAAAGAATGAAGCAGACAAGCTGCGAGAGGAATTGTACAGTTCCAAAATATCCGAACAGCAAGCCAAAGAGAAGTTGGTTGCCTTGCTCAATAGTTTGCATCACAGCAGTGGTTCAAACACTAATCTGATTGCACACCAACTACACTCTTCTTCACACTCGGCCAGTAACTCGGTGCTAGCCAGCAACAATATCACTACTTGTGATGTCAATTTTATCGGCTCTAGCACCAAACTTGACGAGTTGCCCTCGCCTGTCAATAACCACTTGCAATCACTAAGCTATACTGACATGAAAGGTGTAAACGGTCTCAGCAATCAAAGCTGGGACTCTGTTGAAAACAACAAATCTGCTCAAAGTTCTTTAAACGGACAATCCAAGGACGAAGCAAAAGATTCATCCTTTCCCAAAGTGAATCAAGTCAATGGTTTGACAGATGTAGAACCATCTTCGGTTGATGATTCAATTTATAGCAATGTCAGCAGTTGTATAGTGGCCAACACTGTGAAATATCTGAATTCTTCTGGAAACTCTTCTTTTTGTAGCAATAATTATCCAGATTCATCAGGAACATATAATACACCCCTTGAGAATGGGACTGTTAATATTACAGAAACTGAATCATACGATTTCACTAGCTCTCTCACAGACTCAGATTTTGAAAAGATTGAGTTTGAAGTCGAAAAGGAAAGAATGGAGTATTTGAAAAAGTCAAAGCAACTTCAAGAACAACTCAAAGATCTTAAATCAGAAATACAGATTTTAAAAGTTGAAGAAAGGCTAACACCGCTGGATTTAATACATGAAGATAACGTAAACAAAGGCGAGAATAAGTATTCAACACTCAAACGCACTCTTTCTGAAACTACCAAAACAAGAGTTGCATTTTTTGAGGAACTGTAATTTGTTTGTAAATAAAAACTTTTTGTGAGCTTTTAATAATAGTTAAGTAAAATTCCACAGAGAAAATAAGCATAATTTATAAGATAAGGGCAAGCATAAAAAACTGATAAAATCCGATCAAC
Organism: Rhinocypha anisoptera; assembly: GCA_011762765.2. Classification (NCBI taxonomy): domain Eukaryota; kingdom Metazoa; phylum Arthropoda; class Insecta; order Odonata; family Chlorocyphidae; genus Rhinocypha; species Rhinocypha anisoptera. Next base: position 8,525 of record WURS02012610.1, on the reverse strand, counting down.
TGAGGGCCTACGCCAACCACAACAAAGTATCCTAGAGTTATCTTTGAAGTTTACTTGAAGTGCTAACAGTCTTGACTTGGTCGTGCACTATGGTGTATGCACTAATTCAAGTACAAAAACTAACAGATGCCTTTTTGGGTAGGCATGGGTGCGATACAGTTACCAACAAGATAAAGAGGTGTAGTTTAGATCTTACACTTTTTGGTAAAGTCCCTTTTTGCCTGGGGAAACAAATGAGGAAAGAATTTGTAAAAAGTGGTAGGTGTATAGAGTTCGATTGGTTCAACTGTTTTCAAGCAAATTACAATGGAAAAAATAAGGTTCGATTTGTGACAAATTAAGCATTGTGAACCATACATTATGTTCGATTTTTATAAAATGTATGCAAAATTAAAGCGCCAGTAACCAATAAAACAGAAGTTATACGAATAAATATTGCAGTGAAAGAAATAAAACAATTTCTGGTTATCAACAGAAAAAGAGAGAAAGGCTTACCTAAATTTGAAGCTACAACAAGAATCGAGTAAAATGTGGGAAAACTGCCAGATCTCGATCCAATGCTTACCTGTAGGTATGGCCGCATGGGTGTAGATAGCGGCATCACTCACATGTCCGCGTGCGCTCAAGCCACTCGTCTGCTCTGGCTCGATGCATTTCTCTCTCTCTCTCTCTCCCTCAACCTCTAGGAGAGTGAGCATTGCACTGTAGAGTACAGAGTGGTTGCATCGTGGTCGGTGGAAGCACCGCAGGCTTGTGCAGTGGATCCTCGTGCATTTGGTGGTGGTGTAGAGAGCAAAGGAAAGCAAGCAGTGAGCGGCAGTCGATCGTCTGGCGCATGAGTGTGACACTGAGCCGTGTCCCTGCCGAGTCTCGCGATCTTCGATCTGGTATAGCCCTTCTTATCTTCTGTCCTGTGTCATCATTGCCCCGTTGCGCTCTTTGCTGATATGAACCAGTTATTTCAGCTTGCCACACACGCTTCCAATATTGAAACTACTTTGATCGAAGACAATCATTAGTCAAGCACAAGTTTGGCCTTTGCCATTCTTGCTTTTTTTGTTTGAACTTCAACTTTCACCGACATCAACCAAAGTTTTTAGTCAACCTAGCTAATTCATTCAAGCTTAACAATCTTTTTATATAATTAAGTTGTGCGTGTATATATCTACGGTTTGTAATAGAACGTTTTGCATCATATGAGGTTCATTTAGATTGTTTTATTCTTTGGATTGCAGCTTTCAATGTTGGAATTTCTTTCAACTCTGATTACAAATGAGACGGAGGAGGCTTATGAGTCTATTCCGAACTCGACGGTCACAACCCACATGATGGCTGGTGCTATGGCCGGCATGATGGAGCATGTACTCATGTATCCCCTTGATAGTGTCAAAGTAAGTTATCATTGTTTGTTTAAACTTGTTTTCTTCTAAATTCAAGATGATTAATTTATGACACATAATTGTATTTGATAGACACGAATGCAAGTTTTAAAGCCTAATCCAAACGCTTCGTATCGTTACGTATCCGAAGCTCTATACAAGATGATACGTTATGAAGGTGTACTTAGACCTATCAAAGGGGTTTCCGCTGTCATCTGTAGCGCTGGCCCGGCACATGCCTTATACTTTTCTTGTTATGAGAAAATGAAATTATATTTAAGCGGAACAGCGAGAAGCTGCGATCAAAATCATCTAGCTCACGGTATGATTAATTGGTACTAATTTGTTTTGTTTGATGATTGTTAAATTCTTGCAGGCGTGGCTGGATGTCTGTCAACGCTTCTTCATGACGCCGTGATGAATCCTGCCGAAGTGATAAAGCAACGCATGCAGGTTTATAATAGTCCTTACAATTCTTGTCTAAGCTGCATGGTTGATGTGTTTCGCACAGAGGGCACTAGAGCATTTTATCGCAGTTACGTTACCTCGTTAATGATGAACATACCATTTCAAACTATACACTTTGTCACATACGAGGTGATGCAGAACCTATTGAACAGAAATCGTGATTTCAGCCCTAAAGCTCATGTTATCTCCGGTGCAGTAGCTGGCGGGTTCGCTGCTGCCGTGACCACACCACTGGATGTGTGCAAGACTCTGATCAACACTCAAGAGAAGCAGATTCTACAAGCTTCCAAGCAGCGAAGTGTAACTGGACTGATGAGTGCCGCTATTACTGTTTACCAGTGTTGCGGTTTCAAGGGCTACTTCCAGGGTTTGCAGGCCCGTGTGCTCTACTCGATGCCCGCTACAGCTATTTCTTGGTCTGTCTATGAGTTTCTCAAGTACTTTATCAATAAAACGAATTGCAATAGTTCTTCGAGTGCGTCCCCCAACCTACCAATCAATCTTAGCTTAGCCACAAAGATTCCTGTTAGTGAGCTCGGTGTCAAGTAAAACACAGTCAAACTGTTGCCTTCCTTGTTTTATCATTTCTAAAAAATTTATGCCTTGTTATATAATTTTGATGTTGTTTCTCCTGTACATATGTCGATTCTGTACACTGATTAAGACCTTATTTTGTACATTTTTGTTGCCATCTTTTATTTGATTTTATTGATTCACCAATTAATCAGATTGAAACTCATCAGAATAATTAAGTTATTATATTTAATAAATTTGAAACAGAAAATATATAACAAACAATGTTGGTGAAAATAATGGATATGTGGAGCAAAAAGTGTGACTTGTGAAATGGTCTAGTTGGAATCGAGCTCGAATGTAACCAAGCTCAGCAGGTGGTGTTCATGCCACCATTCGGTGTTGAATTGCCTCATCATAGGAGGGGGGCAAGTCCCGAGAAGCGAGCTCATACGATGGTGGAGGCTCGGACACTAGGCAGAGGTTGGCTTGACTGGCACTGATAGTGCCTGGCGAGGTAGCACATCTACTTGCACCACCAATGGAAAGGCAGTAGTCACCTGGCACCACTAGGCCTAACATGTGAGGAGCTTCAAGATCTTGTTCCTCCTCTTCGGTCAAGTTGCCGCTTGGTTTGACGTAACGGTAAATGAACCCGATTAGTGCAAACACGATGAACGGAGTCATGCTGAGTGCGATGTAGACATACTGGTGCGAGTTGCGCTCCTGCGAACTTCGGTCAATCAAACCATACTCGACCGTGGTTTTCTCCGGAATACAAGTGTTGGTCACATTGTTGAAACGACCAAGTGGACAGTTGACGCAACGTTGCGTAACCTCGTCCAGTACGTACTTGGCTGAAAGAAACCTACCACAGGTACATTTCTTCGAGTGTTGCTCACATTCACTGAACTCGTCGTATAGCTTACAATTGACTGAATGCTCGCAACGATCGTCATATTTTGCTTTTTTGAAACATTCTTCATCTGGAGCATGCCATTGATAACCAACTAGACACTCGCATGTAGAAAGACTGCAAAATAAGTGTTTTAATGTACAGTCGGAATCAATTTTACAGGCTGCTCCAAAAAGACCCTTCACGCATTGCTTGCTTTTTGTTGAGTAGATGTAACCAGTTTTGCACTGGCATGTTTGGCTCTGGTTATTTTTTGAGGCACAGTAGCTGCCATTTTGGCATTCATGACTGTATTGACATGCTTCGCCGACGTATTTGAAACGGGAGATACACAGTCGGTCTGCTACGTTGATCGGGTAATCTGGCTTGCAGATGCATGTGTGCAAACTGCAGTATGACTCGCGAAGATGACAACCACCACCTGGAATTCTTTCAAAGTCACATTTGATGTTGAGATACTTAGGTGTCAACAATTCCTCATGTTGACCACTGCAAAAAAGAAAGTTCAGAATGGTGAAAGAGAGAGCGATATGTTGAGTAAGCCAGAGACTTTGACGGATCGAAATCCAAGTGATGCGACCGTCCACCATTAGACTTGCAATTGGTCTCACCCACTGGTGACATGATGACTGTCCAGTCACTAAGGTGTTTATGCTTCATTTTGACTGCAGCTCATCACACAATGCTCATGGCCGATGCGCTGCTCATTGTGCTATACAGTTGCTCTGATATATTGATCCTGCATTAATGTCCTCCTGGATGCTTTCCTTGATTTGCTGATTCACTATATATGCATTCAACCACTTCCCACACATACCATACAACTCTTTCTGTGACCCACATTTTACAAATTAGTACTGCAAAAAAATATGTACTTAGAAAAAAAATTGCAATATAGTTTATTTTTTGTTTTACTATTTACATAAATATTTACAAAAATAAAAGATCATAAGGCAGCTATTGAATCGTAATTTGAGGCAAATAATATTTACTATAATCGGGATTTTCGGTGAAATCGATCAACTTAGATTGATTGCAATTGAGTGAATTTGCAAAGTTGGTACCGTAGATGTTGTTCTCTACGGAGAAAGTGGTCAATGCCACATGTGGTGACTTGAGATCTCTCTTGCTCTCGCCGTACTGCTTTAGCGTGGACAGACTCTTCAAAGTAGGCTCCTCTGCCTTGGCCGCCTCGAGTCGTTGCATCAATGATTCCAACGAGTTCGATCTGGCCAAAGGTTTCTCGTCAAACTCAATCGACGAGTGACTGCTGTTGGAGTGAATGCCACTCGAGGTGTCGCTGCACTTGTCATGGAGGGTGTTTCCCGCCGATGGTTGATGCCTCATCAACCCATAGGCCAGATTGTTTGACATGTGTTTATTCTTTGACTTGACTTCCGTATTACGACGAGCATTCTACGACAATTCAACATTTTAATTGTAGCATATTCTAGCAATCAAGATAAACAATAAACATACCTTTTGATTAAGTGAGTAAGATCGTTTTAATCTGTAAAAGGTTGTATATTCTCCTTCGGAATCTGATTGATTGCTGGCGGCACTCTTCTCAAAGGAATTGATTTTTCTATAGCTTCGCGATGAATGACGAAAATTCCTGTTCAAAGATTTGCAATAGTTTTCGTTGGTTACACCCTGATAACTATCTAATTGCATGTTGACCGTGTTTTCTTCATTATCAAAGTGGCGTTTTGCATTTAAATTATTGCTGTTCACAAAATTAATGATTGCTTGCTTGGCAATAGCGTCTTTGACTTTGAGAATCTTGCTACCGTGCACTATGACTAATTCCGATTGACTCGGTAGGTCTGTCTTGGAAAGTAAGTCGTCTGTTTCAAAGTCATCAAAGGTGAATGACCATTGACTTTTGGTGGCCAAACCCACCCATAGAATAATCCAAAAAGTAAAGTAGAGGATGGTTGAAATCATAATCAATAAGGCACTCGAGTTTAGACTACCGCAGTAGATAATGACAAATTCATAAAACAACGGACCGATGGATAATGCGAGCAATAGAAAGAAGAGCATTGCAAAGAGAAAAGGCAAAAAGTTGATTGCGGTGGTACTTTCGTACTTATCTTGAAAATACTTGGTTCTAGCATAACGGAACTCGCGGTACTTCTGAATGCCATAAAAATATAGAGAAATGCTGGAGAGATGCAGACAGACAAAATAGAAACAAAAAAGAACTGAGAGCTGCGTCAAACTTAAAGAAGATGACTCTCGAAACTTGATTAATAAATGAGTTGGATCGCAGACAAACACTTTGAAAGCAACTTGAAAAGCACTCAATGCAATCACACTTTGAAGCATGTTAAACATCAATTGTAATGAAAAAATGAGAGAAAATATCTTGTTTGTGTGCCAAAAAACCGATGGATATCGAGCAGTTATCATGAGAAGTGCAAACAAAAAGTTTACAAATTCGAGTGAAATTTTTCCATTTTCATCCAGCTCGTAAAAGGTTTCCGAAAGAGATTTAGAGTTTCGAATAAAGTATTGGCCTAGTGTAGCAGTCTCACTGTAGATGGAGCGATGCTCGGTTGTATTGATTGTTTGAATCATCCCAAAAAAGTTGAATCGTTTCCCGTTGAGTCGATTGAGAATGAAGTCCAGATCAGTTTTCCATATATCAGCTAAAAATCAATATATTTCGTAAAAATGAGTACATTTATTCATCCATAGAGAGAATGAAAACTAACCTTTGTTAAGAAAACCATGTCGAATAAGTTGAGCATTGGTGATGAGGCGAGGGAAAAGGAAGCAAAAAGAGATGAGAAGATGAAGGAGGGGAGCAATGGGTAGCAAGTGCTTCCAGATGAGACGCAGCCAGTGGCGCTTGAGCGGAACTCGACTTTCTTCCCGACTCAGTGATCGAATGTAGCGATTAATTGCGAATATGCCCAACTTGTGATTATCATTCGAGTAGTTGCCAATCTTCATCAAGGCAACAATAATGAAAAAAGGCATCAAAATTATACTAGCTCCAATGTACATCATGTACGAGTTAATCGAGCTTTGTGGCGCATTTCCATTAGGCCACGGCAACGAAATGTAAGCGGTAAACCGGTAAATATTCTTGGTAATTATATAAATCTAGTTAAATAAGTGGAATTAATTTGCATTATCAAGCAAAAAATACTTGAACGCATACCTGAAGACAAGTGGCAAGCACACAGTACCAAATATATCCAAGATTGTTGAGTGAGTAACTTTGAAAAAACCGTTTTAGCAGAGACATCTTGGTTTGAGGCATGATTTCTCTCTGGAGACCGTCTTGAGTAAAGGTCAAGAGTGGAATGAAACAGAAAACTAGATCGGCCGAGTTTATAATAATAGAGCCGGCGCGGTGAGCACGGTGGTGTCAAGAGGCAACATATGGCCCCTCGGGCTGCAACCATGGTGTCCTCCCAACACCGAGCAGCTGTCGTCTGGAAGAGCCCACCCGCCTCTCTCTACCTACTTAGGCACTACAGGTGAGCCGAGTAAGGCAATGCGCGTGCCGTGCCGACCCCATGGGGTGCACACTCTCTCCCCTCGTGCCAATCACCCCGTCTCTTCACTTTCTTTGCCCGCAAACTTGATCCAAATCTTCCCCTTGATCAACGAAGCTAACTGTAGTTAGCAGTTACACCACTGCTTCCACTTTTCCACGAACAAATTATACTTCAAAAAAGTGAAGTTACAAATTTATTTATTAATCTATACTTGATTTTTTTCAATGGCTTATATGAAAAGTTGAAATACTACTACTGTAGTCAATAACTGTCAACATCTCTTACAACTAAAGCGTGATAGATGAATTATATAAAATGATGATACAACTAATATTAATGAAAAAACCCAGACGAATAACAATCAACATAAAACCAATACAGTAAGTAACAGATGGGTGATACAGATAATATGTGGATAAGCCATTAAAATTTAAAGATTTAGCATTAAAAAGTAAAATCTAGCGTAAACTCATAAAATTGAGTTGACCTTAGGAGATTTGATAGATCCTGATTAGAAGTGAGATTGGTGACCGAAAGAAGAGTGGTGGGCACACACCTGGCACGCGTCGGATGAAGAGTGGAACACATGCCAGCACACTGCATCAGTGGTGCAGCAGTATTGGTCCAGTGTGCCAATCGGCCCGAGCATGTTTGTGACGCGTGTGTCGTGGCCCTGGGGTAGTGTCGGCAAAGACCAGACACGAGCCGACCTGCAAGCACGCGCTCAGCCAAACATCTGCCACTCTGACCAAGAATGCCAAAGGTCAAGCACAGCAGCTGCTCGTGCCAGGTCTATGCCTCGACCGAGTCGACCCGCAGCCTGGCGCGCGTCTCAACCTTGCATAGTACAAAAGAACCTTTCAGAAGCTCATTTATACCTTTTTCTTTCTTTTTCACCTTGTTTTTTTCTATTGAATTTACTCAACAATAATCAAGCTTTATTTTTAACAAAATCTGCCATACTTTAGAACGAGTTGGTCACTGGATCGAACTTCATTTTAGACCTTCTGGTCGGGCAGTGCACTCGGTCGATTCAAATAGCTGGAAGCGATTGATTGTCGCCCAGTGTTGGAAGCGTAACTCTTGTAACATTGTTAACAATAAAGTTATATTGATATGCTATTATATTTATCTTAATAATATTGTGTTCTTGTTTTAAATATTATAAGTTGTAAATTGTGAGCTAATTGTGCGAGCTTGGTGCGTATAGTAGAAAGCCATCGGATTAGGATTCCGCCAGTTCTAATGACGTTTTGGTTATTTGACAGTTACCGATAGATTAATTGGTCAAGTTGAACTGACCAATGCAAATGAGCTTGATTGATGCCTATTCCATCCCACCCAAAACGGGTCTATCTTCTATTGTCAAGCCATGAACTGCCTTTTTCACTTGACTCTGGATAATCCTACTCTTGGCTAAACTTCTTTATAGCTTCCAGATTAAAGATTGAGACCAACCTATCACTGAAGCTTCGACATATATAGTGCAGAAAAATATTTTTCGAATGTAGATTTATATGCATCCATCGAACAATTGAGTAACGAGAAATCTGGCAAAAATCGCTTTATCAGATAATGCTTCATATCTCAAAACGTTTTCGAGACAGCAATTTTTGAATAATAAACTTTCTCTTGTTATATTAATGGCAAATACAAATGGTGGTTTCGTATGCCCTATTCTATACTTATTTCATACTGTCAAAAAATTTCATGTTCTGGATCTCGACCAATTTG
>WURS02012599.1:0-12297 GCA_011762765.2 Rhinocypha anisoptera | reverse complement strand
CATCGCCGCCACGGAGGCCTAATTTGCAGGCCTCGAGAAAACGTATTTTCCAGACGGGTTAAAGAAGTTGGAGCATCACTGGGTCAAGTGTACCGAGCTAAAATGAGACTATTTTGAGAAATAAATCGCAATTTTTCCAAAATTATCGTTTTTCTTTTGTAGGCTAACTACTTATCGGACCACCCTCGTAATGTTCTAATTTGAACAAATCCGATTCCATGATCAAATACTAACAGTAAACAAACACTTCCCTTGGGCACTTGAACACAATCTGAAACTCCTAATGGCTTCTTGGTCCTTTCTAGAGGCAAAGAAATCTCTGATAACCTTTTATTTACTCATACGAAATGAGTCTACTCAGTTGTAAGACAGACGATATAAAAGCACCTGTGAGAAAGTTATTATTGATTTGCCTAGCTTACTGCATATACGAGGTTTATCCCATAACTATTCGACCTGTGCCCATAACTTCATGCTGGCATTATTATTCGTCATCCGCCTGGTAGCATCCTTCAAAGTAATCTCCACTCTATTGGACAAGACGCTCCTATCGGTGCTTCCATATGCTAAAGCAGTTCTGGTAGTCAGTTTTTTGAATGGCCTTTAGTGCACTCGTCGCATTGTCCGGATGGGTTTTTTCTATGATTTGAAGAGGTACGGAACGACTATAGCCGTCGAAACACCCTATAAACAAAAGTGCTACTACTACTCGGTGCCCTTTGAGTGGAATTTTCAATTTTGGGAACAGCCAAAAGTCGCAGGAGACTACGCGGGACTGTATGGAGCCTGGAAAAATTGTGTTATGATGCGTTTTGCCAATAAATGTTACACACGTTTCGATAAATGCATTGGGGAATTATCAGGTGAAGGTGAAGGGTGAAGAAGCCAGTCACCGCACGCCGTTTTCTTCTCACTGCGTCAAGCAATCTTTTCATAACTTCTAATTAAAATTCTTTATTGATTTTTTGACCTGTTGGGGAATACTCATGATGCACAGCACCTTCGTAATCGAAAAAAAACAATCAAAATGGACTCTAATTTGCTCCAACATCGACGTGTTTTTTTCGGCTGTCGCTCGGGTGTAAGCTTCCTCTGTGAATACTTTTGTTTTGTTTCTGGATGATAACATTAAACTCACGATTCGCCATCGGTAATGATATTTTTCAGAACAATTTTTTTCATTAGTGACCATTTCCATCTCCTGAGTGACTACTTGCAAACGAAGCATTTTCTGCTCTACCGTGAGCAATTTTGGAATGAATTTCTAGAACACACGAGTCATTATCAAATTCTCGGTCAAAATTCTCGAATTTCAAGTTTTTGGAATGGCAAGATCACTTTCTACTTTGCGCAAAGTCAAACCACAATTTTCTCTAATTGTGTCTCAATGCTCTATATATTTTTCGGTGTTATGGTGCTCGAAGGTCGGCTAGAACGCGGATCACTGTCAACAGCCATGGAGCCGTCTTTAAACTGCTTTTACCACTCTTGTATATGTGTTTTTCCTATACCCTTGTTCCCAAAGATCTTTTGTACCATTTATGTAGTTTTCTTAGTTGTTTTTTGAGTTTAAAGCAAAACATGACCTAAATTCGTTGTTCACATTTCTCCGAAATCTTCAGCGATAACAAAATCCGACGAACGAAATATGGAGTTTAAACAATGACACGCTGCGCGCGAAATAACACGGCACGTAGGTAACTGTGGTAGCCGGCGAGTTTGTGAGGATTCACTGGTTACGCTCGTATCCCACAGAGGTCGCTCGAACGTTAGGGTGCGGAGTTATGAACAGAGGTCGGATAATTTTGGGACAACACGTATACTGTCTGTCTAACGTGTTTTTTTACACCTAGATATAGTTTCTAAATACGACTGTATTCGTCTTTCTTTGTCTGATATTAATTTTGTGGCCTTCTCGTTGGCCTAATTCGAGTAAAGAGTGAGACCATTCCAGTGGTACTTCAGTTTCTCGGACAACAAGTAAACAGCACCTGCCTTGTCTGGAAAATTCATAGGAAGCCGTTACATTACAACGTTACACGCGTAGGACTTTATTCACAGTTCAGCTCTCCGGGCAGGGTTCTTTGTAGATTATACCCAACACTTTTAGTACTAAAAATTATTTGATTCATCGTGAACACAGGTTTAAATTAAGAATTTTACCAACCTGGAGATCAAGATATAAATACCGCTAATACATCTCTCATCTTATTCAAACCGGATAGATCTTCGTGCTGTTGTATACAGTTGGTGAAAAACATCTTGATACTTCAAAATATTGAGAAAATGCTCGAAAATATAATTAATGTCCCAGAATGTACTTATTACGATACGGAACATAGTTACATCTTAATGAGTCAGCTTATGAGTCTATGCTTCTGGCTACTTGAGCTCTTATTGCTGCTTTACCACCTACCTCCCACCTGTTTTTTAAATGAAGTTATTTTTTGGTTTCGTGGGGAGACCAAACACCGAGTAATTCTTAGAATGTGAAGGTGATGACAGAAAATTATGTATTATAGTTAAGATGAAGTTGTTGACAACCAGCGGTCGTTTCACTTACTGGTGTAGTAATCACTGTTAGGCATGGGATTATTTAATCACTGTAAGGCCCACACATGATTTTGCCTTATCCTATAGGAATAAGGGAACATAATTTATTTTTATTAGTAAATCCACATCATTTTACTTAAAAATAATCATTTTGTGGCAAATTTAAAGCTACATTGCGGCAGAAACATTTAAGAGGGTCTGCGCGTTGAATCTAAACGTTTCGATTTTGGGGATATCGTTGATGGTGGAAAACAATGGTGGCACAGGAAAATGTACTGGCTTCAGTATCCTATTTACATCAACTTATTCCGCATGCTACTTAATTTACAGGTGCGTTGTACCCTCAGTTATCACAACTAGACTTCATGTTGGTTACTGAGTTAATTATATCTAATAAATTCAGAAATTCGCAGCAAGGATATAGTTTATATGGGTGTTAGTAAAGAGTAGGTTTTATAAGGGTAAATATATTAGCCAAAACGCTGTAATAAAGCGTCATTCACATGTAGCTTTATATGTGCGACATTTGTGTTAGCAGTTAAGCACTGGTAAACTGGGTGAAGAAGGATGAGTATTTCTTTTCTAGGATGAGGTGTATTCGGAATTCGTGGTGTTGTATTGTTTTTGCTATTTTATTGCATGTATTGAATCAGAGGATCCCCTAGTTTCACAACAGCTTTATTCAGCGTATCAGTAATTTTGGATTGGATGGGTTATGTCCTGAATTTCCCACTTTCAGGATTACTGTAGATATCTATTCTGTTACGATGATAAAATGCGAAGTAAACAAGTGATGATGTTTTCAATATATTTCATTCTTCTATGCACGTAACGTGTAATCATTAATAATGGATTTCAATCATCTGTGCCAAATCCGTGACTTGACTTTCAATAACTATGAGTAGTTGGGAGTTTATTCGCGATCGTTCTTCCCAAATTTGGTATTGTACATATGTCACCAGTTGAAACATTTTCACGCTCATTTTTTCTTCATTCCCTTCTAGAGTATTCTTCCAATTGGCACATATATAGATAATTCTCAATATCTATGATAGTTATCTTCTAATTTTAAACTCGAATTACCTGTTCTAATAATATAGTTTGCTTAGTTGGGGCAGAGATAATTTTTCATAGTTAAATGTTAATGATCATTTATCTAGTATTTTTTAATTATAAAATTTGCTCTGATCGCCTCTTTTCAACTTTATTTTTCTAAATGAATTTTAACGGTTCACTTTCTCTGTTTATAAATACTTATTGTGATGAATGATGGCCATGCTTTCCAAAATAAACCAGACTCATAAGAGCCTAAAACTGAGAAGTCCATGTTACCCCAGTGAATTATGACCAATTTTAGCTGGTTTTTGTGAATAACATCTTTCTGACGCCTTAAGAATTTAATTAAGACTCAGTTGCATGCAGATATTTGCTTATAAATAACTGAGCCAGTACCACCTTTCGTTCAGGTGATGCATTTTCATGTATGTCATTAATGTTTTGCAATGCTGCGTGGAAACATAACGCCTGGAATGGTGCGGTGTACCACAAGCGGGGATGCCAATAAAATTGCCGACTGTCCAGGATACGATCAGTCTCCTAGAAACATCGTCCTTGTTTATTTTCAGTTCAAAGTCCTATTATTCTTTCCTATACAGCCTTGAAAACATCACGGTGTCTATGAGAAGTGCTCTCGATGAATGACACCCTTCCTTGCATGGGTTCAATGCCTGTAATTTAAGAAAATAATTGCAGAAATGTTGTCTTATATGATGAACTGTATGAAGTGCACTTTGTTTAAGATAGTTAGGACCGCCCCCTAGTACGATAATTCCTCGAGTACTCGAGCAGGAAAAACGAGAGGCAAAAGTGGTTTTTATTATATACATTCCTAAAACACAAGGTAAAATACAAAAGGGCATGTGTATAAACAAAATAGTATTCCTCTTTTGCAAAGTCGCTCCCTGTCTTTCATTTAACACGATACCAGTTCTTATGAAAAATATTTTAATTGTAATCTGCAGTGTAATCTAATTATAATTTCAGTACTTTCCGAACATTCTCTTGCTCGAAGAAGCTCAGTGTGTAAAAAGTAACGGAGTGTAAGAGAGTGATTTTAAATGACTGGTATCGTCATAGAAGATCCAATGGGCGGAGCTTTCAAAGTCTATGACAGTCCTCTATTTTGAGTATTAATTTATCACCATCCTGGAAACGTCATCTATCTATAACTTCTTTCATCCTCTTTAATTTCGAAAACTGTCTACATCTCCCGCAAACGCTTCAATAATTTTCCCACATATTCCAATTTAGTTCTTTATAAATATAATATTTTTCAATTCTAGCATCCCTTCAAAATTGTATTAATCAATCAGTCATGCCGCAATAAATGATCAACCACCGCTTTCCATCTTCTGTATACCTTCTTTCATAGTCTCTGCCCGTTATTTACTTTCCCCTATCTCATTTTGGCAGTTACTCTGTCCAGCTTATTTAGTCAAATGTTATAGCTTCATATAACCATGAACTAGCACACAGTACGCATAGGCCTCATCCAGCTTACTTCGCCGTGTTATATCGGCAGAATTGCTCTCTTTTTATCAAGAATAACCTTTTACTTAGGTAACCTATTCATTTTCTGTTGCACTACTTCCGTAAACCAGAAAGGTTCCACCATTAAATAATTAATAATATCGATTATGTACAAATACGAATATTCGGTTGAACATAATCAAGAATTAATTTATCCTTATCTTGAGGCAGTGAAACTTTTTTGTGTTTCTTGAGGTACTGTGATTAAGCTTTTGTTTGATTTAAACTTTTATATTTTCCTCGTTTAACTTTATTTTTTATAATTCAGGAATTCCATCACTGAAATCATTTTATCGCTGGAAATTAAAAGTATAGGAATCATATTTCCTTTCTCGCTGATTAATCACTTTTTTGTAACACCGTTTACAGTCTTAACTTCCTTTTCACCAGTTTCACCTTTATAAATGTCAAGATTCGATATATCCTTCATTTTTTTCGTAAACTTTTTTTGATCTCTTTCATTAAGTTGGAAACATAATTTCGTAATACGATACATTATCAGAAGACTAGATCACGTCCAATAAAACCATAATTGTGCTCTTTTCTTCCTAATTTTTTCTTCGCAATCATTCTTATCACTCACTTAAAAAGCTTTTATTTCCAATTCCTATTTAGTTAATTAATTGAGTGCTCTCACGGTTCATTTGCGGAAGTTCTTAACAGAGGATCATATTTATTTATTGTAGGAACTTATTCATCGTAATCTAACACGATCTTTTTTACTTATTCTTTCTCATTTCCTGCCCTTTCTTCCTTGTACAACTCCTCTTGGTATTCTCTCCATCTTCCAGCAAAGGTTTCCTACTGAGTCAGTATATTTTCCTCCTATCTTCAACTACACATGAATTAACATCAGTTTTAAGGGAAGTATTTTATTTTCATGTATGATTATTTTTGCCTGCTTCTCACATAATCTTGAATATCGTCTGTCATCTCTTTAGTTGTCACCACTTTTATTTTTTCCTCTACACATTTCTGTTAGTTTGCTCTTAATTTTTTTATAAGATTCTCTCTCTCCTTCCCCATAGATATAATTTCTTTAATTATTTTTGAGACATTTTATAAATTATATTAAATATCTATCCGTAACTTGAAGTAAATTAACCATATTTTTAATGAAGACGTGTTTAATTTGGATTACTATTTTTATTTTCTTGGGCAGTAGTGTTGCAAGAACATTTTGGGCTTACCAGTTACGTACTTATTAGTAATTAAATGTTATACATAATTATACATAAAACGATGGAATTTTTCAATGGATAATGTTCTATATCGTTCTTCTTTTAAAACTAATCGTGAATCAGAACATTGCCATTCACCACTGTTCCCCTACGGAGTTATATAAAAATGCTATTCAATTATCGCTTTCCATGTTTTATTTCGACACCATATAGTGAAGCTTAATAAATGGTGTTAACATATCCAGGGATTTAAGTTAACTTAATATTTGTACTTTAAACGGTTCCCTTGGAATGTAAACTAAGGGAATCAAAGAATCCCGTCATGAACTATGCTGCCCTTTAAATCGAGTGCGGTTAGATTTAAGTTTTTCTACAAATAGTGACATCCCTTTAGGGAAATTAATTTTAAAGGGAGACATATGAGTTCACATTTCAACTTAGTAATTCACTTTCTCCTTTAATTAAAAGTCCCTCGAACTTGTTTTTTTTGAAATGTACATTTAAGTGTAATTTTGAAAGTTAGCCATTATATTATTTGTTTTTTACTATAAGTAATGACTGATTTACTTCCTGTATAGGAATAATTTTCCCAAGAATGTTATATTCCTAGGAATATATGCAATGCCATTTCGCACCAATTGGACATCTTTGAGAATCGTGTGCCCTAATGTTTCTAATGGTTTATATCCCAATTTAATATCTATGCTCTATTTAATTTTCTCGTGTTCAATTACATTAGGGAACAAACTAAATCGGTAATTAATCCTTACTAACGGAATAAAAATCATGGATACTCGAGTTTAAACTTCAGTTTCAAGAAAACGGCCCAAGGGCTCAGTGTGATCGATACTAAATTTTAGCTTGTTTTATGCTGCGTTGTGTGATGTAGGACAAACCTTTATATCGCATTTTCCTGAAATATTTTTATAACAAATAATAATCAGTAATAAATATTTCAAAAACTTAACATTTTAGCATTACTTGCTCGCCCAATCAATAAAGTAGAGCTTGGCAATGATTTGCCTACTATGATTGCGTACGGCCACCCGTTGACGAGAAATAGTTATTTTTTTTACTAGAACTTCTTTTACAGAGGATAAAGAGTTTCCAAACTTATTGAAAAATTATTAATCCGGAGAATGTTAAAGTTTGGTGCCAATATGTATCTATGTTGTGGGCTTACAAACGTTTAATATTTCGGGTTTGCGCCGGAAGTCAAAAAAATGGGAACTCTCTTTGTTTATGCCTGAATAACATTTCAAGAAAAGATTATAAAAATACCTGTCTTATATTACGCAACGCAGCGTAAAGCAAGCTGAAATTTGGTATCAATCACGCTGAGATCGATTGGGCCGTATTACTGTAATTGAAGTTTAAACTCGAGTATTCATAATTTTTATTCCGATAGTGTGGCATTCCACTTTCACAAGGGATATTCTTGAAAAATAATCCTTTAGATCTGTATTGGGAATCTATATTGATCAACGTTGTAACTGGAAGCAACATATTGGTAAACTGAAATCAGAGTTGATTTCTGTAATTAGAAAATTTTACCTGTTAAAATATATCTGTCCAGAGTCTGTTCTCAGAATAGTATTGCTTTAGTTAATTCGCGACTAGAATGGAATTGCATGCTGTGAGGGAGCATACATAACTATAGAATTTTTTACCACCGTGGCGGAGATAGAAGAGGGCCAAGAGTGCATGAACTACGTAGTGATTTTAACGTAGTGATACCTAGACCAAAAACAAAAATTTTCAGGCAGAGTTATTTAATCCTAGGTCCCAAAATATAGTGTTCATTACCCGTATTAACTTTTAACACAAGGATTGAAGATATTTTTTTAGAATTGTAAAAAAAGTGGTTATTCCCTACTGAGGATGTATCAAATTTATTTTTTAAAAATGAGTGAAATTGTATTTATGATGACAGTCTATTATCTTTTGTTTTGTTAAATTATCTATTGATATGTAAACTTTGCTGTTTCCTTGTAGTAGATAAATCTTAAAATGCTATACCAGCAAAATGATAATGTTCATGAAAATTATGTGACAACACAAAAACCATATTTACAAAATTATTTTGTATGACAGATGTTTGAGTGGGTACCCCCTAAACGGAATTTTTCCAAAGGGGTTACCAATATTCCCAGCCTATAAGAGAGAATTTGAATGTTATTGGTTGTTATTAATTGTAAAAATGTTGACGAATAAATTCTTCTAAAAAAAGATACATTTGAAATAAATTTCTTAAGCTTGATGCAAAATCGCCACATGTGGAGCTGTTGCAAATATTTGATATATGGTAGAATATGACGAATAATGAATGGGCAACAAAGTTTGAAGAAGAAAAAAGTCCCATAAGAATAGGGTGTGTAGCTTCATAACTAACCTTATTATGAACTGAAAAATATTCATGCCTGACAGATGTAAAACGGAAAAATGGGAGTAAGAAATTTACAAAAGGTGTAACTTTATGCATTCAAATAAAACCACCCGAAATCTCATGTGACTTATAAAAATCTGTCGTATACCTTATTATCCTCGCAGTGACGTGGATGTGTTGCTTTAAATCTTCTAATATACCTTATTTTTATATTTTATAGGTTCATCCCATACTACAAGAACACGATTCGATACTTACTGGAAGGGAAACTTAAAACCCACCAGTTATATCGCGATTTCATACTGGATCACATAAAGAGCATCAATCAATCAGACCCTAATGCCGTTCCAAAGGAGTCACCGGAAAAAACTGAAAAATTTGAAGACGGAGAAGAGATCTCAGAGAAAAATTCCGTGGAAACCCCAAAGCATGGATGTAAGGACGCAATAGAGGCTTTCTTGATGCAAGTAACTGCCGGAAAGGGAGGCAGAGGATACAATGAATTTTCCAAAGATAGCCTCGAGTTGGCAAATGATACCCAGTTACATCATTTGCTGGCGGATCTATTTGGTGCCGGCCTTGATACCACTTTAGCCACTTTGAGGTGGTTTCTACTATTAGTGGCGGTGAACCCAAGAGTTCAGGTAATATTTCTTTCATTGGATCTATTTCTGTGAGAAATTATTTTAAAGATTATTATATTAAAGAACTTGCATAAGAAAATATGTACGTTATGTAAGTATTATCTATACATCTTTCCTGAAATAATAGAGTGTAAACTAGATTATGTCTAGGACTATTTCTTAAGCTCTTAGGTTTGGGAGAAAACATTCGGCTGTTCTAAGTATAGTTGTTTATTGAAAGAATTTTTAAAAATGTGTACGAACTGGAGGGATATGCGACTTATTAGAGACCTATGTGTAAGTTACTAAATGCTGGAAGGGTAGGGAATAGACCATCGTGATGGTCAGCATTAGGGAGTGAAAAAAACAGGCCTTTCCATAAATGGACTTGATTTTTTATTGGATGCAGAACAAATGCTAACAAGGGCACGTGAAGTGCTGGAGGCTATAATGCAGTTTGGAAGTAATAATTCAAATTCAAAGCTGTTTGGAATGAATAATTCAGTTAAGTTTGTTCAGTAACCAAGCTCTGGTTACTGAGTCAGCCAAGAGGATTTAACACTTATTAAATTCATCTAAAGTGTAGTGAAAAAATACAGCAGCACAAAAAAATAAATTCTAAAGGCAATGAAATTCTCGAAAAAGTGTGGGATAAATTTATACCAAAATAAGAAAGCATAAAATAAAGAGATATTTAAAAAAACCTGGGAACCAATTTGGATGAAACAGTAATTATCATAATAAAACAAGGAGGTGGGTTATTTTAAGGAAGAATTGACAAAAATAAGAAAATTTATGATAGGTATCATTAGAACATTAATAAACGATAGTTGTTTGATTTTAATGATAATTGTTGCACTATATGGCGCAGAAATTTGAATGAGCGTAAATTGAAGGTAAAAATGAAATAGACCTTGTAAATGTCATTATATTTATTTATTAAAACAGCATTGGTTTCGAAAATTTGGTATCAACTGAAGATGTTAATACATTGTTGAAATATAGGTATTATTATAAAAGCATATAATTTAGTAACAAAAACATAAGTAAGGAAGATAAAATCTGAATTAATAGCGTATTTAGAAAAAATTACTGGCATTGTAAAATTTCCTCCTGGAAAAGCTAATATTTCATACATTCATATTTTGAATAGTCTTTTTAAAGCGTTAATATTAATCATACAAAGTTATTGGTGAATTTGATTTTGAAGTCTAGCAGTATGAATTTCTCGTATCTCAGGTGTCATAAGAAACAAACTTCTTTAGAATTTGTGAGAAGAAGAATAGTATAATTTATTTTCGATGATTATTGTTGGATTTTTAATACTCTAAAATTGAGGAAAATGTTTGCAGAAATTTTTCTCGTAAAAGCAGTAATATTTGGTCAATGATTCGGTCTTTGATTTTATACTTTTTCAACCTAGGTGAGTGTCTTTTGTTTTAGATAGAAAATAATGTATCGAACTATGATACTATGAATTAATTAATTCTTTGATAGTAAAATATATTCTATAATCCCTTTCATATTCCAGGATAAAATACAAGCGGAGTTAGACGGTGTGCTTGGGGGAGCGGAATCAGCTCGTCGTCCGGTATCCATGGGGGATGCCACCTTTTTGCCATACACTGAGGCTGCAATCGCCGAAACGCAAAGGATTCGCCCCGTGGTGCCTTTAGGAATACCCCATGGAGCTCTGAAGGTGAGTTGCAGCCTTTCTATAGGCGGTCGGCACAGCCATTGAAATATCGTTTTAATTCCTATACTTTTAAAACATAAAATAAGTGTTTTTTAATGTGCTAAGATATTGCGTTAAACAAAAATATCTTTTTAATATTATCGTTCTTTCTCGAAGGACAATTTTCAGAACAGTACAACGCTGTGCTCCATGCAAGGGTCTTCACTCAACGTTACTTCACGTTTTTATTTGAGGTACCTGGCATAACCTCTTTTTTCACGAGAGCTGCTCAGTTCCTCTTCTAACTCAGTTCATCTTCTAACATCCATGCCACTATGTAAGCTCAAGGTCAAGCTGTGACAGATATTTAAAAAAACTGAATTCGATACAGCAGTGAAGGACCTCAAGTAAAACAAAGCACCGGGAGTAGATGGAATCAGCGAAGAAATAATCAAGTCCTTAGGTGTCCAATCTAAAGATACCCTGTTTGAAATAATCGTGGATTACTATGGAAGTGGTAGACTGCCGGAGGACTTTGTGAAGAGTGAAATGACAAATTATTATGAAGAAAACGAGGACAGAGATATTCGAGGAACATCAAACGCTGAGTTAAACGTCACATACCTTCAAAATACTATCGAGAATAATCAACCGCAGAATGGATAGAAAAATCGAAGAAAACCTGTCGAGGAACCAGTTCGGATTTAGAAAGAATAAGGGAACCAGTGAGGCCGTACTGAGCCTAAGAATATTGATACAGAAAATGATACGTGCAAACAAACGTACGCAGATTCGTGAACTTATAAAAGGTATTTGATCACGTGGAATGGAATAAGATATTCAAGTTGTTGGAGAAGCAAGGCCTTGATTACAACGACAGAAGAGTAATATTCCAACTCTACCAGAATCAAGTACTCTAATGCAAATGAAAAATGGAAGAATAGTAGAAGCTAAAACAAATTAAGAAGTTATGCAAGGGTGTAACTTCTCGCCAGTGTTGTTTAACATATACCTAGAAGAAGAAATAAAAGAAATAGAAGAAAGGGCATCAGAGATATCAAAGTGACTTGATAAGAGATTAACATTCTACGTTTTGCGGACGACATAGCAGTCATGTCAGAGAAACTTGAAGAGGTACATACGACCTTGAACACAATGGATCAAGTACTGACTGAGTACAACATGAGAATAAATAGAAGGAAGACTAAAATACTAGTATGCGGAAGAGAGAAGTTGAGTGCAGACGTCGAGCTACAAGGAGAGAAATTAGAACAAGTGGAATCCTTCACC
>WURS02012598.1:0-28235 GCA_011762765.2 Rhinocypha anisoptera | reverse complement strand
GTTGTGGCCATAGTGTGAGTGCTAAAGAGGGGGGGGGGGGGTGGGGGGGAGGGGGGGGGGGGGTGGGGGGGGACGAGGATGTGGGGGGGGGAAGGGCGATGAGAAACAAGGGGAATGCGTGGAGAAGATGGCTTAACAGCCGAAACCGGTTGTAACCATAGAGTTATAATAATAGGTACAGCGGGTTTTGGTTTCTGCTCATTGTGCAACCATTGGTCACGAGACTTAAGGCAAGATGCCGTTTCTTTCGTAGTTAAACCTTTTGTTTATTTATCTATATTAAGAGTTCCGTAGGAGAAAAATGCAAAGGGTAATATTTTCAGGGAATAACTTAATTCTAATCCAATAACAGGACCATCACATACGTATTTAAATTGAATTTTAATTTGTTGTGGTTTTCTTCATGTTTTATTTGATTGTATAATATTGTCGTCGTGAACTTGAGTGAGACTTTGTTGTCAGAATGTTTTCTAAAGTTTTGTGGTACTTTTTGAATGGAAAATTTGTGATTTTCCTGTTTGGATATGAAATCCTGTGCTCCTTAAATTTTTGAATTTGCGATTACAGTGTACAGCAATAAGTGTATAATGGTTCGGCGTGTAGTATGCAATTTATGTTTAAACCATTCACGTGTCTCCGCGGAAAAGTCACGTGGATTCAATGATGGATTTTCACACGCACTCTCTCCGTAGTTTTCCTCCATAGTGTGCGCGGGTCTCCACTCGGAGGGCGTGAAGTGCATCTGGGACTCGACGGTGGACCAGCTGCTGCCCTACATCGTCTGCTCGGTGTACATGATCATCAACACCGTCACCATCATCAGCTACGTCCTGGGACAAAAGATGCCCGAGCCGTCGGTAAGGGAGAGAATTTCCGGATCGCTTTGCAAAATTTCATCACGACACGTGAAAAGTTTCCCCATTCGAACCCTTGTGAAGGCAATATTCGAGCGAAAATTCGGACAAACTCCTCTACTCCTTGTAAAACACAGAGTCTCGCAGAAAATCTTCAATCTATTCAATCGCACGACGTAAAACCCAAATCCCGTCTACATTTGATACGAATTGGAAAACTTCAGTGACAATAGCCACTAAGAGGACTAGGGGTTCTCAACCAGTGGGAAATTGCACTCTGAGGGGATTTTAGGTGATCTGGGGAGAAATTGAGACTATTAATGCCATATTTTTTTCAAATTCATCAATATTTCAATTGCTATTAAATATTTAACTCTGCTATAAAAATATCCTAAATATATGTATGTATATACTAATACGGACAAAGTAATTTTTTCCCAATATTATATGCATAAGTATACTATTTGTTCTTCATTAAAATATCTTGGGAAGGGTAGAATGATATTTTTAACCGTAGTGAAAGGGGGAAATTGAGCAAGAAAGGTTGAAAACCACATCATTAGGCAATAAAATAACTGGCACCCTATAGTCTGATATTACCGAATGGGTAATAAAAAGACGCATCTTTTTACTGAATAACTATTATGAAATCCACACGATAAGACTGACATCCTGCAGCAAAACTTACTCCAAGTGGAAATTTTGAAAGACAAAGTGAACATGGCGAGCAAATTAATTCGAAATTTAAGCCGTGGTGTTAATCATTATTTAAGATCACTTTTCCAGTGACGGGTCACGATTCAAACAATTGCAGTTGCAAGTCAGAAACGTCCGCAAGCAAGCGCACACACAAACACACTAGGTAACGGAAATAATTTTTTTCCACTCTTCAGAAACTCATGAAACTCTTCTCCACCCATGAATAATTCAGTCTCTTTTGTCACATACGCACATTTTTTTTCTAAAAATGTTAATAATTTTTCCTGAGGCTTATTACTACTATCTTTTTAATATCTTCGACCGAAGCCATTTATGACTCAATGAGATTAATCATATTCATTGACAAAATTATTTCTTAAACGATCTTATGTAATATGGAAAAAACCTGTCTATCTTCTTTATTAAACTATTTATAAGTTACCAAAATAGATCAATTAATTCAGTCAAACATATAAAAAAGGGGCAAATTTCTAGTTTTGGCCACGTAGACATAGTAGCCAATACAATAAATGGCCAGTATTGTCCAATTATGGCCAATTGTCCAGTTACGGAAAATAATGGTCATTGATTCTATTTATTAATAAGTCAAAACTGTCTTACATTAGTCAATATATTAGGAAATTTCTTAAAACCCAAATTTTCCACGGATATGAAAATTAAGTTAATTTTCAATTCTTTCGCCATCTAGATATCCATATCCTATGTAAAACGTCGGAAGACATCATGATAGGTGATGACAGCAAAGTGAAAACATACAACACTAAGCAATACTGAAAAAAAATGGCAATTTTCCATGGTTTCCTCCAAATTTCATCTCCTTGTCATTAACATATGCGAATTCCAACTTGAAAATATTCCTGAAACCAGGCAATTCATAAAGCACTAAGTAATACTGCACAGAATTTTATTCTCACGCTACGACTATTTTCGACGCGTCCTCATTAGGTACAAACATTTCACCTTACATAAATGCATGTGAATTCTCCTGACAGGAGACGGGGTTAGGAGGAAGGGACGGCTGATGAGGATTGTTGAATGAGGAGTAATCCTTTTAATTATTTACCCTGTTCCCCAACGTTGGGGATGGGAGTGGGGTTGGAAAAGGTCGGTCGGGGTTGGTAGTCTAGGAAACAGAAAAAAACATCAATATTTTCGACTTTTTTGATGAATGGATGGGACCTGTTTTCCGTTGTAGGGGGGGATGGAAAAAGATCCCCCAACATGTTTGCAACTCGAGAGTAGATGTCTTTTCGGAGCTACGAGCATCCAAAGTTGGCAAAAACAGGTTTCTTGAATCTACAAGCCAAAATAAGAATTTTGGAGAAATAAAAGCCGAATATAATTTATAGGTAAATAAAAAGATCTTCAATTTGAGCCGTACTGAGTTACATTTTATTAATTATTAAGGAAAAACCGTCCAAAAAAGTCAGTATTTGAAAGCTAATTATTTATCACAAAAGCAATCTTTCAACAGCTTTAGTCATTTTAAAAGAAAGGTTTTTTAAATTTCTAATGGAATGACAGTTTGTAACATTCAAACGGTTTATTTGTTTCTGAGATATGTTTATATCTTTATCCCAAAAATTTGAGTTGAATGGCACAAGACAAAAATTTTAACTCTTTTTATTGACATGTTCTTGGGACATAAACAAATGAAGTTTCCATTTGTTCCCCTTCCGGCTCAAACCCGAAACTTTTTCCCTCATTAAAACCACAATAGAGTTACTAATTGACAACAAAATTTAACATATCGGAATGGATCCTTTATCAATACGTATGCCAACTTTTACGCTCTTTACATAAAAACAAAATAAGTTGTTTAACAAAGTGTAAAACAACTTTTTCTCGTAACCGGGTGGCCATACGCAATCAAAGTTTGAACCGTTGTGAAACTCTTCATTATTGTATGAACGAGCATGACAATGTTAAGTTCGTGGGTGGATTTATTACTCACTTTTATTTGTTTGCGGATTTGATATGTTACGCGTCGGCCATGTATTGTAGCGGTGTTGCAACATTTTTAATTTGTGGCACGTGTTGTAACAAAGTTTCGCGAGAAACTGAATTGGCGGGAATGACACGGAAGGAGATCACGGCAACACCGAGAACACAAAACCGACTTCGTCTGCGTTTTCCTACTGTCTTTCGTATCTTTGTAAACGCCTTGCCCCAATAACATGTCAAAAATTGCTGTCTTATACCAATCAACTCCGCATTAAAGAAGCTACCATCTGGCATCAATTCCATTGACGTTGATTGGGACGTTTTCTGGTTACTTAAGTTTAAACTCGGTTATCCATAATTTTTAGTCAGACAGTAGGTGATAACTCTAAATGGTCCTAAGATGTTTTTTCCTGCGGGCACCTAAAAAATTATATTTTTCAGCATTTAGATTTCAATAAATCTCTCCATCCCACAGCTGATCCATTCAGACCCCACTCACCCCCTCCCCCCCTTTCTCTCGCGCCACCACAGATGCGGATATTCGCCGTGATCGGATGCATTCTGTTCGCCGCCGCGGGTGCCGAGAACCTCAAGGCATGGGGGAGGCACCAGCTGGAGGACCTGTCGCACTTCTCCCCGGCGTACCAGCTCGAACAGATGTCCGCCTCGAAGATGCTGCTCGCGGAGGGATTCGTCGCCCTGTCCGCGGCCGCCCTCTACGCCACCGACACCTGCTACAGCTTCCAGAGGGGACGGTCTTCGTTCTCGCCCCGCTGACCTGGTGCACGACGTCGTGGCAGTGGCGGCGATAAAATCGACTTCCACCCCTGCACCCACCGCAGCCTCGCGAGGAACCCGCGATACGGAGCAGTCCCGAAATGGGAAGCGAACGCCGAGCAGCCCTTTGGAGCCTTTGTTCTGCACTCTCGCACCGAAGCAACACGATCGAATTATAACCACGCCGTCGCCATAAATATCATCCGCGGTGAAACGTCCATGTAACCTTTTCAATCGTAACGGTTAGGTTTTTAAAAATGTCCTTCAATAAATAATTCTCTGCAGCTGGAATTACAAAGTTGTTTGCCTATCTTTTTTTTTTTGACGAACACATTAAAAGGGCTTCGTGACATTCAGTGGGTGACAATAATATAATAATAACAATTTTGTCTTTTTTTTAAACAGGCGAAATGAGGAACTCGAGTTCTTCTCTTACATTTAACCTTTCGAACAATTAATTTTAAAAACACCCGTGCCAGGAGCGGGACTAGAACCCCGGACCTTTAGTGGGGTTAGCAGGCGGACAATCTGCCCAATAATCTAATCCGGCCGCCATGAGATTGATTTAAGGACAAAACTAGGCTCCTTAATCACGCCTTACCGAAACGTTGACTCGGAATGAAAATGCCGATACATGGAGTGCCTATGTATTATGTTAGGTTAGATTTTTTATTTTTTCGAAATATGACATTAAATATTTTGTATCATTAGAAATAACCAGACATTTCGAGGAATTATTTGTGGATTTATGGGCGACTGATATTTCACTACAACCAAAAACCAAACAAGCTAAATTCATAAAATAGAATACATAGAATTACATACAATAGTGATATTCCTCCTAGATTCTTCCATCACCAGCAATCTTGCTGCCTAAGTAGCAAAATTCTCCAACTTGGCTTCTGCAATGCAATTTTATTCATTAATATTTTTCTTTTTTCCTTACTTGGGCTACTGACCACTATTTTAGTTTCATTCTTGTTTGCTTCATCTTGTATTTAAATTCCTTTTTTCCATGTAAAATAATAACTCATAATAATCCTATTAAATATCTGTCGGTGTGGCAATATCATCTGCAAATGGCAGCATGATAATTATGCACTTACACACTCTTTAATCTTTTATTTCGGGTAATTTATTGCCTTCTCGATGCAAAAATTAAAATCAACGGCTATAGTTAACACCCCTGTAAAAAGAAAAAGGTTATTCATTCCTTCTTCTTCTCTGGTTTCACTGCATCTTATCACTGACTCCTGTTTCGTATAGAGCACGTTTTAATCTTCTTTGGGCGTAGTTCATTCTGACATTCTTTTGATATTTTTATTGACCAGTTGTCCATACACAGCATTGAGCCAATTACGGTGACACAATATAACACTGAAAATACCAAAGACGAAACACATACATTCGTGCCCTAGGCGGAGAACGAAAAACCGCCTAGCCGGGATTCAAACCCGGGTCCTCCGGATTGGTAGACGAGGACGTTACCCCGCCGCCACCGAGGCCGGCCGGTGTTGGTCTATTATAGTGAAAAATTTTCGCTAGGTCCACAAATGCAAAGACCAACTTCGGTTGGTCTTTCTGCAAATTTTGTCCAATATTAGTCTGGGATCCCTCATCTGCTAACTCCAAAAAGGTCCCTAATTGAAAAATTTTCCTCTTTATGTCTTTCCCTTCCTTTCTTTTCTATATAATTATTGTAAATTATTTTATGCACCGCACGTCAGCCTTATCGTAAGAAGCTGTACGCCCTTTCCTTTTTTGTTCATATGATTATGACCATCTTGAAGTCCATTGATATTTCCATGCTCACACCCATATGAAATTAATTGGTGTAAATGCAAAAGTCTTTACCTCATATCTGGATAGAGAACTAAGACGAGCCTGCTGAAACCAGTTTTTCTTATACACGAAAGAATTAAAGCACAAAGTTATTGCAAATGAATTATTAACATGTTTTAGCTTGAGTGAATTTTAGCAATCACATATTATTAATTTTATACTGGAAAAAATATATATACTATATATTTATTCAATATTTAATATTAAACGCCAAAGGTATACTACCACCTCAAGCGAAATACGATATCAATGTATCATTTTAAAGAATTGAGAAAGAAACAGAAGCACTGCCGAAGCGCACCAAGGATAACCAAGTAGATTACAAGTAAACTAAGCTTTCAAAGTGATTTGTAATATTCATGGTGGCAATGAATCTAAGTAAAGTCAACAGACCCCACCCCTTATCTAGGTGGGTCTGAAAGGGGTAACAGATTCTTAAACGTGTTTGTAAGCAGTCATTCTAGATACTTTTCAAAAGCATCAAGTCGACAGCGAAGGCGCCTTGTACTCGTATACTGCCGTCTGTAGAGCTTGTCCCTGCCGAAGTGTGGATTCCATGGATCCAAACCATGGCAACTACTGGCAAAAAAATGGAAAATTTATTTGTTTATGTCCCAATGATATGCTCACAAAAGGAATTGAAATTTTTGTCTTATAACCCAGAGCGCTATATGAAACAACCTACAATTTGATATCAATTACTTTGAGATTCATTGGGCTATTTTCTTTAACTGAAGTTTAAAATCGGGTATAATATCCGAGACTAAGTTCCAAACTATCCTGATTCAGTCGATGCATTCAGAAATATTTTTAAAATGTGTACTTGTATACCTTAATATGGGATGTGATGACAATTATTTTGAAGTCACTGTTTAATTCTTATAAGAATATTTTAAGCACGTTATTTTCTGGCGACCGCCTGGTTAATTTTTTACATAGTTGAAGCATACCGTATTTACTCTAGGACTCGCTGATATTTATGGAGACCATTGGAAATGAATAAACAATTTTGTTTAGCGAATATACGTATAATAACTCAATTCCGCGACCTTAACCGCTTCCATTTAAAACACGAGCGGGTTAATAGTGAAACGACATATTAATAATATTATTTTCGAGAGCATACTTGTTTATGTGGTGGAAGACTAAAAATATTCTGTTCTAAAATATTTTATGGGATTAAAATAAAGCGATTTAGTAGCATAATGGATTTTTCTCTTAATTTTCTTCAAATGGTTATTCGATGAAAATGTTTGGATTAATTATTTAAATAAATGGTAACTGCCCAAAGACATACGAAAATACTTTTCGTATTTCAACTGTTTCCGTAACGAGATTCTACAGATAAAGGAGGAAGAAAATATAAATTTCGAATGTTGAAGTGAGCACTTACAACTGAATTTAATACAGAGACTTAGTATATGAATGAGGAATAAGATACGAGAATTTGTTGTGAAAATTTTCCACAATGGAAAAATTAATGTAATACGATAACGCCGCTTCCCATACTATGTATCTTTAGTCGGGTATGAGGAAGGAAATGACTCGCGTGTAATTCTATCTTTATCTGCTCAGAAAACACTCAACCTGAGACCAAATAGACTCGCATGGAATAGATTCTAAAAGAGGGTGAAAACACTCTTATCCAGAGGTGTCACTCGAGTGGTAAGCATCGACCAAGTGAGAAAGGAATACGATGGATATGATTTCGACGGGATACGAGACATTCAGACATTGCATCACCGAAGTTTCCTTGTCAAGGTATGGTTCTAAATATACTCCATGTATAGAGTAAATATATTTGTAAGGATCTTAAACCTATTACGGGCTAGCAGCAGCCGAGTACTTTCATGGAAATACATGCACTAGCGGCTATGCGTAGGATATTTCCCATGTCATTTTGCAAAACCCAACACGTCACACGGAGTCTTCTGACTTTCATGATTCGTCTTATCGTTCACCTCTATGGCTAAACAATACTGAATATTCGTAATGAATGATAATCATTATTATAAATGCATATAATACAACTTATGATCATCACTCTTTGTAACCAACTTGGCAGTCTCTGAAATACGAATCAGACCGCTCATGTATCTACGAATCAGTATAAGAAATTCATATCATTAGTCATCATATCCATTAGTTTAAAAGACCGGGCCGGTTCCACCGCTGCCTGCATTGACGAAAGAAATTTCATATCATAAATTATTAATGGTACTTCGTTAAAAAAAATAATCCAGAAGACACCGGATGCGATACACACTATGCATCAATTATCCGGTAGACTACCAGGGAAAATTGCGGTCAATCTGAAAGTAGTTGATCTGATTTATGTTAAATGACTACTGTGGGGCACTATGGGAAACAAAATCTAACATTACATATTCATCTTTCACAATCTCGCTGTTAATAGTATCACATTTAAATTCTGAATGAAGAAAGAAGTAAGTCGTACCGTTCAAGGCCTGAAAATAATTAATTAGGTTACCAGTGCTGGACAAGGCGGAATCCGAGAGTGCCAACATAGGGAATTCTAGTTTCGGAAATTCATGTGGTGACAAATATCCGGGAAACACGAAACGACGAAAGAATGATATTTTCTGAAGTAGCCCAATAAGATTTTAACTTGAAAACTGTACCCACTGTTTCCGGAGTGATGAAAATTATCGTGGCGCATTAATTTCTCAAACACAGAACCGAATTAAGTCATAATGGCTTCGGGGTTGCAGTCCAGGGGCCTTCTGTGGGATCTCGAGAAATAAACGTTTAATCTATGTGCCATGAACGTTTGATTTCTGTCTACGGAAGTAAAATTTGACGAACGAGATGAGTGCACAGTTCAAATTTAAGTGATAAACATACCTTCATTGCCAACACCCAAAGCATGTCTTCACTTGCAACAGTGATTAACGCCGTTGTATGAAAATAATGATGTTCCAGGAGATGCAGAAAATGAGAATGATAGTCATATCATGATTGATAATTATTATAATTTTATTATTATTTATATTATTATTTCACTAAATAATGATAGAACATGAACACCGGAATTTATAAAAATAACTAAAAGAATTATGTAAGATAATTAAATGATGAAAATATAAGAATGAATTGAAAATTTAAAACATTTAGTACGGCAATGAATGGTTTAACTAACTGGAAAACTGGGACTAAGTGGGAAATTTTTTTGAAGAGTTGAACATTTATGCGTTACTATAAATTGTATATGGTTGGATAAAATTATGGAAAGTGTTTAGATAACAGTAGTATTTTGCCTAAATTAATATTTCCTTTTTGTGGAAATTTGGGTGTTCTCCTTCTGAGTGTCTCGCATGATTAACGTGCCTTAAATAAATATTAATTCCAATAACCTCATAATTAGCTTAAAAACCTCACAAACAGCAATGAACCGAAAGAGAAAGAAACGATGACTACTTTTCACGCAAAATCAATTTTCTTTTTTTTTTTCATTCTTAGCTATGAAGAGAGGACTAATCCGCCAATTGAGAGCTTTGCCACCAGAATCTTCTCATCCTACAACAGAAGACCAAGTGATTTTG
Source organism: Rhinocypha anisoptera (assembly GCA_011762765.2). Lineage (NCBI taxonomy): Eukaryota > Metazoa > Arthropoda > Insecta > Odonata > Chlorocyphidae > Rhinocypha > Rhinocypha anisoptera. The sequence goes on along the minus strand of WURS02012598.1, from coordinate 18,535 downwards.
ACTTTTACATCAAACTACCAATCTTGGTAGGTCCCTTGTTATTATAACGACGTCTTTGGTATGACCTGACTTACATGGTCATATTGATGCATCCAACCAGTTAACTAACTAAAACATAATTGTATAGAGTAAATATCCATGGCTGCTACCTAAATTAGAGTAACAAAGGAAAATTGGAATGGTAAAACCTCGCTTAACCGCACCTCGATCAACCGGTTCCCACTTTAACCGGCTAGTCAGGAGCCCCGATACCTTATGCACCTAGAAAAACGACGTATCTTATCGTAAGAGCGTATCACCGTATTGCAGCATAATCAAGTATACCTGTGATATCGTGATGATATCGTAATACGGTGAAACGCAACATACCAATAAAAAGCTGTGGAAAAGTACTATTGTACCATGAATCTGAGTTTTTATATGGATAAGGTGAAGATGTATTACTGTATTAGATGTATGTATGTAGATGTAGTAACTGTATTAGATGAAGAATGCATTACATTCAATTGCGATTTTGTTTCAAATATATATTGACGTTGTTACGAAATCAACATTTTGTACCATCGAGTTCATAATTTTCCTCTTTTATGTAAGGACTCAATACATTTCATAGGTGAAGAATTATGATTTTAATGAAAAAATAACGTAAATAATACTACATAATGGAGGAACATCATTAAATAAGTGGATAAACAAGTCATAGTATTGAAATAATAGTTTCCGAATAAAAGCAATAGCTTTTTCCGCGTCATTTTCACTACAACGGCCAGTACAATTTTCCCCCTAATTAACCAGACTCCAGGATCATTCCCCCATACCCTCTCCCCATTTAGGCAGGTAAAGGAGCTTCTACTGTAATATAAATATATTTAAATCCAATAAAAATGTGAAGAGAAGGAAGTTATAAAAGTTTCTTCTCTTACTAGTTAAATAAATAACTATTTTACGTCACCTGAGACATTTTAGTTGTTCAAGGACAACTGTAAAATTTGAAGAAATTCATAACTTATATCTTTGGAATTAAACATTAAAACTATATCTGAAGGAGGGGATTCATTTATTAACAAAAAGGTAACGTAGTGACGCCATCAGACACTATGCTAGGACTGTTTTGCCGAGTAATCTTGACCTAGCAGAAAAAATTAAAATTTGGCCAAAGCCAAAGAAAAATAATAACCCCAGCCAATCAAGAAAGGTTATACGAAGGAGGAATATTTAGAGAATGGGAATTTTTACTACTTTGGAATCGTGAAAAGACAAACATCAACAAGGAAATTGATTCAAAATATAAGGATCACATTCAGTTGAGTGATACGCAGGAATTCGACGTCTTCCTATACATATGTATTACGACTGAAACATGGAAAAATAATAATTATATGTACTTTAGAAAGACTGGTCGGTGATAGGTAAGAATATTCATGATATAAGTCAGTTAACACTTCCTAGATAGGAAATCAAATATATGCTACGTACATTTTAAATCTTCTATTAATACCTCCAAAGTTAAATGAAGACAGTAAAGATACTGACTCAGGCGAAAAGAAATTGGTTAACAGGATTCTTCTATCTTTTAACAGATCACCTCCAGCATATGCGCCGCCCTCCAATTCACGATACCCATTACGACAGAGACTAGCTACATTGGATACCCACCAAGAATAATATTTATAGAGGTTACTTTTCTGAATGCCTACATTATTCTTAACTACTCCTGGTGGTCAACGTTAAAGAAGAGAACAGTAAGTATCAAAAAAGAACACATGACATGAGAATAAATCACTGAGGAAGCCGTAACTTGTTGGAATTCCATAATAAAGGAATACAGGGTTGATAACTTTGTATCTTTACAGAAAATTTAAGACAGCACGACCGCTTTCGACGAAAATCCTCATCATCTGGTCAATTGACTATCTGATAATGACAATTATCGTCGAAACCAGTCGTTCTCTGTTTAATTTTGTTGAAACATAAAATTTTTTAAGTCTATATTGTTTCATCGTGCACTCAGACCGGCCGGTGTAACTATAGGATCGGGCCTAAATTTCGCTCCTTTCAGGAAATGATATGTACCACCTCAAATGAAAATATTTCAGCTGTAGTGCATCAAAAAAATTGATTGAACGGTAATCTACCGGTTAAGGTAGGTATTTGATGAGCCTCAGGTTGGATTTATCCAGTTTCATTTGAACTTAATCCCTCTTCAAATCAGCATACGTTCCCCACCCATCATTATAACCAAAAGCGCTATTCTCTTCCTACCCCTATCTCGCTTACCCAGCATTATACCCTCTATCACAGCCTTCAAAAACCAAATATAATATGAATCGGCCATGTGATATATGAGTCTGATCTGGTGAACTGGTGATGATCTGGTTGGTGTAATCATATAACAAAATTTGTCTGAAATTTTCTGACGTGAAGTTAAAAAAAGTTAAACACGTTTTGCACGTTTAAGTATTACTGAAAATTTTAATTTTCAGATTTAAAGGTAAACCACTTCGCAACGAAAGGATTAAGTAAAAAAAAGGGGGAAAAAAAGGTAACACCAATTTTTTCAAGCTTGGAATGAATGACTTCCTCAGAATAGATAGGTTATGCCAAACAATCAGGAGAGTATAAAATATGGAGAAATATTTTAATAACTACATTTGTGTGTATGTAAGCCCCAGTCATTTTGGGAATGGATAGCTATGCTAGTGCTTATACTAGCATACCCTCCATAAAATTTAACTAAAAATCTAGTCTCGTAAAAATGCCTATGGGTTTCTATCGTGTTTGGTGACAGCATTGAAAACTCAAGAGAACAAAATAATTGCAGTCCATCGTCAGAAAACACATGTATAACGGATTTACAAAAAGAAAGACACAATTATCAACTTCACGGTCTATCGAACAAAATACTTCGTAAAAAAAGTATTAAAATGCATAGGAATACGATGGTGCACCGACTGAGGTGTCATTTCAATGCGTCCTTATTGCCAAAAGATTACTCATTTCACTTTCTAGTGTTTCCAGTTAGAAAAACATATTAATTGGAGCTAAATCAATCCATAATTTTAACGGCCTCTTTCAAAACTCTCTTTCAGAAACAGACGTACGGGATAGTTGGGTGTTTGATGTGCCTAACGGCAGGAGTCCTCGTCATCATAGACCGAGAGATGAGTGCCGTCTCAGGCGACGCAACCATCGCTCAGGATAACATCACCAGCAGGGCTGGCGAGCTTCAGAGGAAGAAGCATGCTAACACCATGGCGACGGTGGGATTCTTGGCCTTCTGGGAGGCTATTCTCCACTTCTTGGACGTTATAATTGGGTCATATTAGTACGAGTGATATCTGCATAAACTCCAAAACATTTTCAGGAAATGTTCAAGGTCTGTTTAAAAATAAATGCTGGAATAAGCCTTTGCGCTTCTCAACGACGTCATTAAGACCTTACATTTTTGACGTTATGATACTAGTGACCAAGGAAATATCAAGCTGTGTTGCGATGCAATCAAATTCCACTTATTTATCGCCATTTAGTGCCACGAAAACCCTTTAGTACTAATCTTGAATTCTTCGCTCGCAACTTAGTCCCACCGAGGAGGACCATAAGTTTGGTCGATGAAAATCGGCGACAACATTACATTCACCTGAATCAATTTCCCACCAACTGGAAAAATTGACATTTCGAAGACTAAACGGTTTATATAATCCAAAAACCCAAGCTGTTCTGCTAAGGGGACGGTTTCTGCACGTCCACCCTTGACCACACGAACGAGAGAGACCCGCGACCTCTCCATCGCTTAAATGCTTGCTCGGAAACACGAGATCTCAAGGGCGGAAGAGTGGGCGGCTTACACTTACACGGCCGAAACTGCGCAGTTTTCATGAACGGTCATGCGTCTTCTGGACGCGCGCGAGCGGCTAGATTGTGCCTCGGAAATATTTCGTGTGCCTCCAGGTGCGAAGAACGAAAGTAATGCGAAATGGAATAGAAAATTATGCGTCGTGAGAACGCCGAGCGTTAAAAAGAGAAATCATTCTCCCGCATCATCGCCCGCGCCGGAATGAAAAATCGCAGCGTAAGAAACGATTTCATTACATCACATTGATTCAAGGTGTATTTTTGTTGAGCGAGTTCACTCCGGAGACTGAAAAGCTTTCGCCGAGTAAAACACGCATTATTAATAATACATAATAATAATAATGACATTTTTACAGGCGAAATTAGGACTGCATGTTTCCATCTTGCATTTAACCATGCTCATTTGCGAAATTACGATTAAAATTAAATACACACGAGTGTTTTTAATTTTAATTGTAAATTTGAAAAGGATCATGGATAAATGTAAGCGGGACTCGAACCCGCGATCTTTGGGTTAGAAGTCGGACACGCTGCCCACCAGCCTAACCCGAACATTCGGAGTGAAGGTCGGTGACATCACAGTGTCAGTATAAATTTCCTCGCGCCGCCTTTTAGGTTTCCCAAAAAAGTTCCAATGCCAGGAAAGTTCCACCGCTCATATTATTTTATGACGTCCTTGATGTCGGTAGGAACCACCCGGGTTTTGCATAGGGGTGTCGTTACTGTCGACAGACAAGCGATCACTACCGTGGACTATCACGCCTGCATAGGAACTCTTTGGTATTCGCAATATTCAACAACCTTTGGGAAAAACAACAACTTTGGAAAAAAGAGATCCGAACTCGACCAGCCTTTAGTAAACACATACTTGACCAAGTTGTCAACCCGGTGTCTTTGTTCACAGCTCATCCGTATAGAAATGCGGGAGAGACGTCTGTCGTAAGTCGACGACTTCCTTGCATCCCGTGCTCCAAACGTCCCCCAGTCACGCGAAAAATTGGGAGAGGCCCCTGCCAGCATTGAGTTCCAACTTTGCGTTTCCCGTTATATTTGTCGATAACGCTTCGATTTTCTATTGTCTTGAAAGAGCAACAGTTTTATATACCACATATTTAATCTTACGGTCGGCTTGATGGATGAGATTAGAACCCACTTGGCCTAATAGCGTGTGGAAATTCACGTGTCAGGTTAAGAGAGCAAGTTCCTTTCCCTGTGACGCCTGCAGTAACCCAGAAAAATCTTGCGTTTAGCTGGAGGTTTAGCTTGGGTTTAGCTGGAGGTGTCCAGAAGGTTCCGCAGGCCTTGAACCTGGGTCCCCTGTTCAGTAGCCAAGCGTTTCATTCACTGGGTTGTCACGGCCTCCCAATTAACACATAATAGAGTCAATAACGATTTTCTTCGGGAAGGAATATTATGAACTTAATCGGGTGTCATCGTAACTTCTCCATAATAGATGAGTGAATAGAATAATAGGTGCTACCACATCAACATTTATTAAGCACGAACTAGGTTACGTCGTCGTACAACGTCATTAGTACCTGATCATTTGGCGTAATAAAGAATCCTAGGTTGTGCTTAGTGAACGAATTTGACGTGGAAGTACAATGTTAATTTTTCGTTTAGTATTTAGGTTAAGATTCTCGGTCGTTCATAACTAAATTTCGCGGCCTGTGCCGCCCCAGTCTCCTCGGTTTGTTGGTCCAAGTGACCCTTTGCTGCAACAAGTGTGTGGGTATGTCAAGAAGACGGAAGGGGTGTTCGGAGGAAAAAGGAGAGAGCAAAACGAAACCCGTTCAATATTAGTTGGTGGCCTAGACGTCACTCAGTTACTCAATATGCAGCGTATTTTTGCATTACGACTTCCAAATTTTAGGCCAGAACTATCCGCAGTTGTAAATGGAAATGTATACGAGAGTATTTACGGTAACAGTTTACTTACAAGGCGGGTAATTGTAACACGATCTATAAGTACCTCCAGTGACAACAGGTGGCATGCCAGTACAGTTCCACGCAAGGTCATGAGATATCTCGATTGTTCCGCGTTCATTCCCTCGTTAGAGCGGGCGAAGCTAAGAAATAGATATATCGACCTTAGTACCAGGCAAGACTGTAAAATAAGCATTTGGTCTATAGCGCTACAACGAGTACTGAAGCGGCGGTTGAAGAAATATAAACCGTATAGAAAAGAATGTCATAAGCTGGATAAATTAATTTCTAGTAGGTCGTGAGCAGATGGTCGTCACAGACGGTATCGTCCGAAAGAGTAAATGTCTCATCTGGTGTGCCCCAAGGAAGCGTTAACGGTTTCTTATTGTTTCTTCTATACATTAACGACATTAATACTGTGGTCAACAGTAAACTTCGTCTCTTTGCTGATGATGATTATTACTCTGCTGCTTACTCTGCTGATGATTACAGAGATATCTCTAGTGAGGCAGATAGGGACTCATTGTTGAAGGACCTGAATGCAATTAAAAAATGATGTGAGGTTGGGAGATAGAAATAAATTTGAAAAAGTGCGTGACGATTAACTTTTGGAGGAAATCTACTACACCCTAAAACTTTTACAGCATTAAGGAGACAAATTTAACTAAAATAGAGTGTACGAAATATTTAGGTGTTACGATAAGGAAATATCTGTCGTGGGGAAAATATGTTCGGGAGATTTGTGTAATGGCAAATAAAAAGTTAGGATTCGTAAGACGGGCACTAGGGAAATGTAATGAGACGGTAAAGGAGCGCAGCTACTTTTCATTAGTTAGGCCTCCTCTCGAATAGACGTTTAGTGTGTGGGACCCTCGTGGGGTAGGACTGGTTTTGGAGTTTCAGTCGAGTGCAGCGTTGAGAAGCTAGATTTGTGAAAGGTTGTTACGACCAACGTAGCAGTGTAACAAGCTTATTGCAGATATTAGGTTGGGAATCACTCGTTGAGCGTAGGTTGAAGTACAGGTTAAATTTATTAGACAGATTTCATGAACATCACTTCAGCGAAGAAGTCAAAAATATATTACGAGCCCCGACATACTACGGTAGATCAGATCACGTACATAAAATGAGAGAGATAGACAGTCGAACAGAAAGATATCAAATATCATTTTTTCCACGGACATTTAGAGACCAAAATAAATATCACCACACACTCGGAGATAATAGTTAGGGTAACTAGTGTATATATGTAAACTATCTTGCATGTTTTTTTATTAAATGTTAATTGATTTTGTTCCAGCATGACATGTATTTTATTTTATCAATGAAATTTTTTGCATGCAATTAGTTTCTCTGCATGTGAATTATATCTAATATATGCATGTGGGAATGCATGCCTGGTGATGGCTCACTCACCCACACGCCCCTGCGGAGGCTTGCAAGGTATTACGTAGACGTAGACGAGATGTGGTAGTTCCGTGAAAGGATATATATATATATATATATATGTATGTGTTGACTATGATTGATGTGCCCTTTGACACGTAAAATCATGGATACTCTTCGTGATAATATGTAAAAATCGTAACGGTACTGGCTTCGCTATTAATATTGTTTTCCTTATTTTTTTAGGAAAGTACTCTATTACATGAAACAGAGATACAGAATCTCACGGGGAGAAACAAGTAAAATCTAAAACCAACCGGTTCAAGAACTAACTAAAATCCTGGCTGATTGATTTCTGTCACTTGTTATCACGGACACCATTCCAAATTTCGAGATGTTAAAAACCCAATGTCGTGAGACATATTTTCAATTCGCTTGAAACATGTAGTTCGTTATAAGGGGAATTTATTCTCATAAATCCCTATGGTACATCGGAAAAATGAACCATTAAATTCTCAATTAGACAGAAAACTAATTTCTGCTAGTTCCCAAGTAAAATAATAACCCTTAAAATAAACCAACGGCATTAATAATCATTTTTCACGTTTTTCTAATATGAAAATAAGTTAATAGGCTTTTGTCCGTCGAAATGAAAATTAAAAAACATTCTCATTCCCTCCACAACTTAACAAATTGAAAACTCCAATCGCGTCAGCGCCCTAAAGTTTTTAGCAAATGAAACGATACTACTAATATCGATACATAGTAATATTAACCAATAGTAGTATCGTTCTCAGTTCTTCCACGAGCGTGTCATAGTACTAAAAACCTTGCAAAATATATTGTTAGAGAGGAATAAAACAATGAAGCTCTAGCTGCCCTAAGAAGATAGTGATTTCTTCTTTCCCCTAAATTCGCCATTTTCTCGAGCAACCGCAAAAGGATTGACTTACCGAAAAGACGAACTCGCTTTAAGGCAGATTTCCTTGAAGTATTACTGAACTTCAACGTAGAAGTATCGGTTCTCCTATCAGTCTGTTTGATGAACTAACTTTTTTGCAGTTGCTTCACGACACGGGACAATCTATGAGAATCAAAGTACTCTTCCGTGACTACTTTTCGGATCGAAAACACAGAATAACCCCGGGAGAAACGCGACTTCATTCCTTCCCTGTAGACGGTTACTTCTCGGATCCGTTTCTCGTCCGTTTCGGGCGACATTGCATTTCCACTCTGTGACAGCAAGCAAGAGAAGCAATTGCATGCAGACATGCATTTGTATTAATTGAAAAAGAATAATGAATATTAAATCAGTAAATATTACTTTAACTATGGAATACAGTCGATGCTGATGATAAAGTGCAATGTACCGGTAAAGGTCGGTTTTTTATGAACTCCAGATAGTGATAACTAGCCTCGCCTTAACTCTGCGTAAATCTTTACCCCAGAAATGCCCATTTTCTCCATCCATATTCAAGCCTTAATATCCGCCCTATCACTTTTCCACTTACTAAAAAGTATACTCTAATCCAACTCCTTCGAAGGTTCTTCGGACTACTACTTCCTTGTCTATTCTCAGAAATCAGTGATCCGCGATCAATGAACGGAGGTAAAACCAGTCGGGACGGTGCTCAGCCACCTTTACCTATAAACGTCCTACGTTTGAAGTCCGAAGATTTCTTTATCTACCCATCTTAAGTTAAAAACCTCGAAAGAAATTATGACTGAAGATATTTGAATGTGAAAGGTTTATTAAGCAAAAGAAAACGATGAAGACAGTAGTGCAGACAAAAATATATCACTGGGTACAACGCATAAGTGGCTAAGCTTATGTAAAGCAAGTGGAGATGTAAAAACAGGCGTGTACGTGTGTGCGAGTAAAAGCAGAATGAAACTTTGGAGAACCGGGAAGTCAACGCATATTCAAGGTCACTAATTTATTTTTTGCAGAATGCAACCTTAAAATTCCACATGATAGCAATTTGAGCACAGCGTAATAATAATCGGAACTTTCTTTAGTAATCCTGTGTTTGAAAAATTTTTTTTTAACGATTATTAACCATCATTTTCAATCACGGCGCGATAAACCCCATGAATTCTTGCCCTTACCTTAAAAATTCCGAACCTCAATAAACACACAGAGCGGGGCATTGCATATATTATTTTCGGAGAAAGCAGCAAATGCAGGAGGGTCGGCTTGAATGACTTCACTTTCTGACCCGGGAATGAGTGCATCTGCATTCAGCTTTTCACACTTCCACTTAAGAAAAACATTTCACCTTCCCTCCTTAGAAAGATTAACGTTCGATGTTTTCCCTGTTCTGCTTCCGATAGACAAGGAAGGAAGCGGTGGTTGAGCTGCACTTCCCTTTGAAAAAAATAAAAACGGAGGGCTGCCTTCATTTGTCTCAGCTCAAACTATTCTGTTCATTGAAGCGTAGGTTAAAAGGTGGATGTCTTAATGAGATTAAGTATTAGCTGAAAAGGAGGTGTGAATTAAAGAACGGAGCCTACATGATGCAGGAAGAGAAAGAGGCTCCTAAACTTAAGTTGAAGATAAAGCCGCTTCCGAGGTACGTTCACTCTATTTCCTTTTAAGAGAGTTTTGACGGAACACTGTATGTATATCCAAAATAAAATTCCATGATCATAATAAATGACCGCATGACAAAGTGATTATTTCTCTTTCTGTTTATGGCTATCGGTAATGGTTTTTAATATTTGGTTTATGTTTATGATGAGTGATGCGGTGTATGATTCTTGTGTATTGGTGACGTAGATGGCAAGAAACATCAAAAGCGATAACCCGCGAATTTACATTATTAAGCTAGTTGAAATGGCCCAACGTAAGTACGTCTAAACTTGTCAGAAATTAATTTCTTAAATTCCTTGTGACATTGAAGCCACGAGTGGAGAGCGCTAGCCCCAAAGGGTAGGCGTAGCCTGACGTGAGACATCGGTCCAGAGATGCCGCCCCTTTGGGGCTAGCACTCTCCACTCGTGGCTTCAATGTCACAAGGAAGATATGCAGAGTTAACTCAGTGAGTCTCGATTCCGCCTTGAACGGCGAGCTATCCCATGGCAAATTTCTTAAATGATTTTTTTCTTTACTCAGTCAAGCACATACGCAAAGCTCAGAGCGCCTGCATTCAAGGAGGCCGAGGGTACAGACTCAACCATCGTTCGATGGATCACCACCTCTTCGAGGAAGACAGAGAGTATACGTCTTGTTTATCAAAATAATCCAACTGGTATGTACCGTGACTTCCCTTTATAATAATAATAATGTTACATGGGCAGCACAATCAGTAGAACAATCTCTGTAGTATAACGCCGGTGATAATAACTACTCTACGCTATCCTGGCATCTACTTTAACCTCAACTGTGAAAACAGCGGACCAATAAGGCTAAATATATTTTATAAACACTCTATACGGTACAATTAGATATAATCTTCTCAGAACCCCAAAGGAATCCGATAAAAATTAACTGCAATTTGACTATATAATGTAATGTATTAGTACTAAAAAAGACAATACTTAGTGATTTTATTTATAGGATATCAGACATAAATTTGCAGTTAGGGTAATTCGAAAAAAAATCCCTTTAGAAAGCAGACATTCGGGAGTATTTAACTAGATGACCTGGTATATTAAAACACTTTTGGAGTTATGGCTGCTTTGTAAAGGAAGTCTTCTAATGTTACTAACCCTTTCTTCGGACAATCCAGGTTATGGCCCTAGTTTGCGCAGTCCTCTACTACAAAGGAATGATGGTGATGCCCGAAGGACATCGGCGAGTCATGCCTAATGTTACCTTCTTCGGCTACATGGTCATTAACACAGTGGTCGTGATAGATCTTTTCATGTCACAAAAAATATCCGGTCATGTGGTAAGTGGTGAGGAATTACTCATCTCCAATTACTAAGGAGGTTCAATCACTCCAGATTTAAAAAAATAATTCTAATGCATGATCAAGTTTCTGAGAAATGAAAGAATTTTTTAAGAAAATAAACAAGTATAGCAAACATGATCCCCTTCAGTCACTGTTATAATTTTTATCGGGAGTTTAAATGATAAATACTTATGAAATTCATCCATAGAAAAAGTTTAACATTTATATTTTTATTAAAATATTGACATTCACACATCAGGTCAAGGTGGTGCATTAAGCTTCCCGTGCCGCCTGAAATTCCCCATAAGAAAGGTGAAGAAAAAACATTTCATCAGCTTAATAAACGGTATTCAGAAGCCTCACTTGTAATATTCTGCATAAGTGTACATAATAAGACATTCGTTTTGACGAAGAAACAGCTGAGATTGGTAAGGAAAAGGAGCTGAAGTGGAAGCTCGTGCACTTAGATTTGGTTAAGAAGAAATAAAATCTAAAATGAATAGGAAACGAAGTTAAAGAGTGGCGTAGAAAAGGTAGAATTTACAAATATTATCTTATTACAAATATTATTATTATTACAAATATAAAAAACTAGAATAAGTGACTCAGTATCGTAACTTAAAAAACAGAAGGAACAGAGAAGGAAGTAATGATAAAGAAGCAGCAGAATAGCTCAGCTAAAAGTGGCATTTTGACAGAATAAAAGTCAGCAAACATCTATCAGCACCAATGTAAGGGCAGACCAGGTTAGCCTGGTGGGTAGCGCGCTCGCCGGCGAATCCAAAGGTCGTGGGTTCGAGTCCCGCCCAGGGAATGCGTGTTATGTTTGTCCATATGAGTTTTTTCATTGACATGAAGTGGTGCGAAATGATCATAGCCGTCGAAGCACCCTATAAGCAAAAAATACTACTACTACTACCAATGTAAGGAAGAGGTGCAAAATAATGAAATGCATAAATGATAAGCATATTGCTCAGTGATCCATGGAAAGTAACAACATCAGAAAGTAAAAGGCCAAAAAAAATATAAATGTACAAGGGGCAGTCTACAGCGGCAAGGAAGAAAGTATCTGAGAGGAAAGATGAAGCAATAAATGCTGGAAGCCAAAATGAAGAATTATACAAAAATGAAGAGCACTGAAGATATAAAAAAGAGGGCCTGGAACATACCAATCTTAGGACTGATGACGCATGATTATGGGTTGAGTAAACCAGACTATCCATTATCAATCTAAAATCTTCCAGAGCTACGATGTATGTAGTAATTCGTTTATCTATGGTCAAAGCTCTGGAATATAATAGTAGTGATTCACCAGACAGCAAAATTTATTTGTTTATAATTAGATACCGATGAGAAGCATTATAGGTTTATAAACCACAGTATTCAACCCTAAGGTCTGCTTGACAAATGAAGATAGGGACTACCTACTAATAAGCCAGCGGCGCGGCGTGTGAAAATTCACACATCAGGTTATGGGTGCCAGTTCCTTTAACTGTGCTTCCTGGGGTTTTCCAGGAAGATCTGGTACCCAGAAAGTCAATCAGCTTGGGTTTATCTGGAGGTGTCCAGATGTGTCACCGGGCATTGAACCCGGGTTTTCGTTCAGTGGCCAAGCACTCTAGCCCATAAACTACCACGATTTCCTATAGATGTTAGGGCCTCGTAAAATTCACAAAAATTATCGTACGTTTTGCATCAAAGTAGTAAAATAAAACCGATTCATAAAAACTTTTTTGTTTATATACATATATGTTTAGACATACACGAACACAAGCACACACTTATATATACACACACAAAAAGGAAACCCTTAAAATACTTACATTAGGAAGAAATATTTCGGGCATGCTTTCCCCTTCCTCAATCTGGGAGAACTGACCCCAGTCAGTTCTCCCAGATTGCGAAAGGGGAAAGCATGCTCTAAATATATCTTCCTAATGTGAGTCTTTTAAGAGTTTCTTTTTTGTATGTGCATGTATAAGTTTGTGCGCGTGTTCGTATTTGCTGCTCGTCTTAGTTTTCCCGCACCTGCCGAGGAAAAAAGGTCGGGTCAATGGAAATGTGATTCTACAGAAAGGATTTGAAAACTGAATTAATACACTCGATATGGAATCAAGTACTTCGAAAATTCGGCGGAAAGAGGTTTGTGGACTTAACGAAGAAATGGAAGGTAAACAGGACACATCTTCAGGCATGATAGTTTTGCAAACATTGTATCGGAAAGGATGAAATTGGGGAATTATAAAGGTTAGGCCAAGGATGACGTAAGGGAAACAGGTAATGGAGACAGTGAGTTTTAAAAACTATGAAGGTATGAAGAGGTTGGCAGGTGAGAAGATGGCTAGGAGAGTTTCTACAAATAAATTCTGATTGATGGTCCACCTCGTTAGAAAAAAATTCTCGGGTCCCATAATAATAAACAATGAAACTTATTTGAGATCATAAGAAATGTTCTTAAGAGTGTACTTGAAATGGCACTTGAATGAGCGCGAAACTATTGCATTTCCTTTTTATTCTTCCTTCGCAATTCAAGTGAGCTACGAGAAGAAATTAGAGCATAAAATCGTCATTGTAATTTAAGTCAAATGCCTATACTGCTGCTGGCTGATTAACCTGGAAAGAGTTCTTCTCTTACAGTCTTTTGTCATGATATTGCAAAGCAAAAATCAGAGCGTTACATTCAATTCCGTGGTAAAATGCTAACACTGAATTCTTCTAATCCCTCACAGGTTAGACTGCTGGGCCTTCTGGGGGCAGTGCTGTTCGCCGTCGCCGGCGCACTCTGCATCGAAACGTGGGGAAAGAAGGAGTACGACGAGATAGAACCAGAGATTCGGTTTTGCGGAAAAGTACTCTTAGCCGTCGGAGTAATCTCCATAGTGAACGCGGTCCTCTTCTGCATCGACACCATCTACAGCTACAGAGTTTGGGTCAAGGCCTTGTGCGTGTGAATTCCAGTAAATTACAGCACAGGAAAAACAATTTCTCCGGGACATTCAATGAGTGAAGTGAGTGTCGAGGCAAAAGAACTCGTCTCCGGCCAGGGCTCGTTACGGCCACGAGTTTGATGCAAAAGCCATAAGGCTTGAGAAATTATAACACGGCGTTCCAGGTGACAGCTCCTGAGACAAAAAAAACTAATGTAATGATGCATGGTAATAGTAATTAGCAGTACTAAAAGGAATTGTCTATGATACGAATATTGCCCATAAAATCGTGAACGGCGGATTGAAACAGCCAGTTAACTCTCTCTGACTCGTAGTTAAACTGATTCTGTTTACTTCTAAAGGAACAGTAGTTCGGCAATTACAATAACATTGACTCTTAGTGTATAAATTTAAATTCCTTTGATGGAAAAAACGAAGGGGCGCCAAAAAGAAATCCGAACAGTATTAAGGTAAACCAACTTTAATTTTAAAATGTATACATACATAAATAAATAAATGATATCTCCGTTATTTTATCGATATTTCCCGGCAGACCAAAAGGAGTTTAAATACTATCATAAATATCTGGGTGTATGAAATTGATAAAAATTTAAATTACCTAGCTTTAAAATGAAGTAAGTCGTAACGAAATAGCTTACAACTACAAAGGAACAGGAAACTCTTCACGCAACAATTTTGTTTCAAAACTATTTTTACATTTCGGTTTTGATTCAGTCAACTTAATTGTTATCCATATTTGCAATTCCAACTATGGACTTGTCAATGTAATTGGAGGATGTTTTCCCAGAAGTCACCCAGCAAGAATGGATAATATAGACCTCTTTGTCGCGAAATGCATTTCAATGAATCTCAATTTTGGCGGGAAGAAGAAAGCAGACGAAGCAAAAACAAAAAAGGACAGAAAATTATATTCAAAACAACTGTAAATATATTAACAGGTTTCCTTGTGCATTATTTTTGTACTCACAGTTTGACTAAGGATTAAATAAATCAGCCATGACAAAAAAGGAAGTTGAATTTTGCCATCTGGTGAGAAACCCGATACATAGAATATAAAAGGATGTGGCTCTCTCTCTCTCTCTCTCTCTCTCTCTCTCTGCTGATAGGAAAACAACTTCCTTTTCAAAGACCTCGGCAACCAGTCGTCAAAGAAGAAGCGTACCCATTCTCTTAAGCGCTGATCTCACGAAACGCTTAAACTCTCAGAATAGTTGCCACCTTAAGTTGCTTTCCCAACACGAGGTCACAAATATGCTGGAAACAGGATCCCTCCAGAGGTCGACGGGCAGACCCCGGGAGATGTGTGAAATGTGCCGCATGCCAAGGTGAGAGTCGATTTTAGCGTTTAATTTGATCATCTTAGTTAAAAATTTTCACTAGGAAGGTTTTTGAAAAATTCTTTGGAAACGATTGACTTCCTTTCTTAGATTCACTTAAGACGGCTACCCCAATGGGTTTTTTAAAAATTAACATACAATGTAAAAAAATAACATATAAAACACCCTCAAAACGGAGTGCCCGGACAAAGATTGCATCGAAAAACTTTGATCGATAGATTAAAGAACTAACCTAAATAATGTTAATCACTTCACAGTATCTTTTTACAGGCATAATAAATATGGGGGAATGTAACAACACGTATCGCCCACTAAAAATATTTTGAGGTATTTCATTCACCGTAAAAATTCTCCACTTTTATTGGTATATATTTTGCACATACGTTCATACATAATTACTGTTAGTGTACCGATTAGTTTTCTATAGCTCCTTGAGGCGTGACGAATTTCACAGCAATCCGAAACGGTGTATATAACTTTTTTTGTTTACAGTATATCCTTTCGTTAGTTTCTCATACATTCTAATCTCATTCATGTCAAATTTGTCTATCTTATCTCCCTCATCATTAAATGGCTAACTTTTATCACACTTCCGTGTCCATACAATATTCTCTCTATTTTTTCATTAATCAAAACCCAACCACCACTCATTGCTTCCTACATTCACATTTACTTTCGTTTCCGATTTTCCGAAAACTCAGTTTCATTGTTAATATTTACGTTAGGACACCCAATTCTCAAGTTGTGCCCAAAGTGTTCCATTATTAATCTCTGAAGTAACAGTGCCTATCATTGGACGCCGAGCGTGAAAAACAGGAACTAACACGGGAATGGAGAAGGGCGAGAACCAGCGAGAAATAAAAAAAATGAATCTGCATCGTTGACGACTGATACTTACAGACCGGTATCGCGATTACTCATAATCGTACTTATTTATATTGCATTATTAAACGATCAATAGTAGTGGCATTTTAAAACAATTAATTTTACGAGTTTATGTTCAACATTTAAATAATTCCTTGCGCGTAACTTTCTTCGAAATTCTACACGAGATTATCCACTCATATCTAATCCATATATGTTCAAAGTAACGCAGCTGTACTCATCGGTTGCTTTAAATGATACACACCTGCCAAGCAAACTCGCATTGCGTTACTTGACATGATGGACATGCCTAGTGAAACTGCCTAAAAGAATGAATAACGTGACCTATAGAAGGGCACATTAAAGTTCACTGTGGAGGCCGTCACTTGGTGGAATCCATGATAGAGTGATGGTTTTTTTAATAACTATTATATTTCCACTAATATTTATTTTAAAAACCATCACTCGAAGGTCACATTGTCCAATACCAACACTGTAATAAGACTTCGATATTACCGTAGACTCTATTTTCCATATGAAGTGGATTTTTCATTTCTGCTACATTTAGTACATAGTTCACTGGCTAGTAAATTATGATTAGAACAAATTCATAGGTACAGGAACTGTAACCATAAGAGATTAGCGAATCAAAAACCAATATCTATTAAAAAATAACTTACTAAAATTTTTCCTTCTATCGTTATAATTAATCATTACATAGTAACCCTACATCGCGCTAGTTTATAATCCCCAAGTTGAATAGCTAACTAAAGCTTGATCATTAACAAAATCAAAGGCCTAAATATCTGTTACTAAATGTTGAGCTAGAGCAAACGGCAATAAGGAATATCTCTGCCTTACTCATTTCTCTAACACTTTCCATTTCGATTCTCCATCTTCGTTTGTGCATTTTAATTTTGTTTTGGAATAGAATGTCTAAGCATTTAATCTAGTTCCACATTCGTCAATAGTTCAATAACTTTTCGCGATTAATTTCATCGAACGGATTCCCTCAATCTAAGGAGCGGGCAAAAACGCCATATTTAAAAAAAATTCTTTTCTACGAAGCTCTTACTGCCACGTTGCTTCTTATCTGGAGGATGGTAAATTGGAGGACCTTGTATGAGGATGGTATATTGACCTTGTCCGAGTGACGAACCGATTTAAGAATTTGTTAAACACTATGCCACTCCTCTCCACCTTACGAGACGCATATCGGTCGGCGTAGGGAGCCAAGTTCTTAGAGGAATAGTTGACCGAAATAAGAAGAAAGATTGATTATTAAATGTAAATTTTACTTTCACCCTCAAGAGACGAATTTCAGCCACGAAGAACCACCTACAACCCAGACATGGTCCTCTTAGGACTCCCAATGTAAAAATCTACTAGCGGGCAGCGCATTGGAGATGGCATTTGTTGCTACTATGATTTAAAAAAATCGTTTTACCTCTTAGAGCCATTTCATTTACCGTATAATTAGCTCGATCACTTAAAATTTCCTATATTTTCATATAACAACGTACTTCTGATTACATCTCATTTCTTTGGCTGGTAGCTTCTCGCATTAGATTTTATACAATTGCGTGTGTGAGTGCATATATTCCCGATTCCTGCAATTCACTTTATTTTCCTTCTTCATGTAATAACGAGAAAGTTCTCTTAAATGTCATACCTTTGATGATATAATTAATATATTTTGCGACAAATGTTTGAATCGAGAATAAATTGTCAAAATGGAAAACCAAGTATTACTGTTTCTATCGCGGGAAACCAAAATCTGGCTCATTTGTACGGGAAAAATGCCGTGAAACATCACAAATTATTGCACTGAAATACTTGTCATACCTAAACATATTAAATGACTGGTCTCATTTTTTTAATTTCGTACAGTGAAAGCTCATTAGCGAGCGTAAAAGTATTACGCACGTCCAATCTCCAGAATGCCGTCACTGCGGCCAATCTAAAGGATCCTTCATTCAACTATGATCACCTGTGGAAGGCGTCTTTCTACATCAAGGTGGCACAATGGGTAAGAAAAACGTCTTGACTGCTATGTACTGGTGATAACTACAATGGAATTGGGATAATACTTTTGCTTTTTCAAATATACTTTTCAAACCAATATCCTTGAATTTATCCTTAAGTTTCCTGGGTGGAAATTGAAGGATCATTTCTCTAAGTTATTGTCTCAGGCGTAACTTTGTGAAATTTAAAGGAAACTGTTTCAGGGTTAACTCTGTGGAATTTCGCCATTAATTTGTACAAAATATTGCTTTCCAACTTAGAAAAATGCATAAACTTCACAGGGAATTTATTACTTTACTGA
>WURS02012577.1:0-12298 GCA_011762765.2 Rhinocypha anisoptera | reverse complement strand
CTAAGCTACCTTTATGCCAAGTTTGAGCAAAATCGGCCATGGGGGCCAATTTTATGTTAGACCGGGCCCCCTTCTTTGCAATTTAGATCAAATTTTATTTATTTTTAAAAATTATAAGACTTATACCAATTAGAATTATTTATTAATAATCTTTCTTGATCTACAAAACTATATCTAAAACTATCCTAAATTATTTTATCCAAATGCCCTTCACAGAATACGTATACTGCATGAGTCAATTGTAGGACTTGTAAATGAAAACAAATAAAAGGAGATTCACAAAACACGTGATGGAAGATAGGGGGTAATGCCAATAATGGAACTCTCATGGAGGGGATAGGGAGGGGTTAATACAAGATCACGTGAGAATGTGTTTCCAAAAGTTTTGAAAAGAAATTTCTAAGCGACTACCACTACCACTACTACTATTTCTTCTTATATTGACTCAACAAATGCAAGCGACAATTTCTTTAATTCGGAACAAGATGATGAGTGCAATTCAATTTACCTGATTTAATTACTAATGATTCAAGAGATGTATTAATTTTCCTCTCAATTCAATATGTTTTAGAACCCGTTTTCAAACCAGTTTCAAACCTCGCTTCGCTTGGCCTCGACAATAATAACATTAACCCAACGATAAAATTTTTAATCTATTTATTGAAGTACTTGTAATCAAAACCACCAGATGGCAAAGCTGTTCCCAAAAATTGCATTTAAATTTTGGCCTTAACCTTTAAAAAAATAATTTTTTTCTAAATTTTTAATTAAACAAACATTTTTTTTGTTTTCAAGTTTATCCAAATAAAACTTGAGTGCTTTGGTACTTTGTTTTTAAACTTTACAAATATTTATACTTTGAAGTAATTCGGTTGGTATCACTATAACAAATATTATTTTTTGGAATAAATGCACTTAAAAATTTATTAGACTAATTAACTTGACAAATACTTTTAAAACTTTACGCAGTTCTTTATTGAATAGATTGAATATTTACTTCAGATATTTAAAAAAACTAAAAAATAAGAACAGTGAAAGAGAGATAGAGAGAGAGAGAGAGAAATTTATAATCAATTTCAAACAAATTTTCGCATCAATTCACTTGATAATTTGAAAGAAACTCAAAAACTTTTTTTCTAATTGTTGAAAAAAGTTTGATAATGATAGTTTTTAATGATAAACTTTGATTTTTAAATAATTAAATTAATAATGATATTTTAATGAAGTCGCCTCTCTCTCTCTCTCTCTCTCTCTCTCTCTTTTTCTCACCCTATTTCTCTCGTTCACTCTCAAAGCTAATATACTTGGGTTGAAACAATATTTAAAATTTAAGATTAGAAAGATTGATAGCTATTATAAACCTAAATCCAGTGCCTCAAATACTTCCGGTAGATTTACAGAAATAAAGTGATAGAGAGAGAGAGAGAGAGAGAGAGAGAGAGAGAGAGAGTGAGAGAGAGTGAGAGAGAAAGTGAAAATGAGTGAGAGATAGAAAGAGAGAATGAAAGTAATAGTGAGTGAGTGAGAGAGAGAGAGAGAGAAAGTGAGAAAGAGAGTGAGATAGAGAAAGTGAGAGAGAGAGAGAGAAAGAGAGAGAGAGAGTGAGAGTGAGAGTGAGAGTGAGAGTGAGAGTGAGAGTGAGAGTGAGTGAGAGATAGAAAGAGAGAATGAAAGTAATAGTAAGTGAAAGAGAGAGAGAGAGAGAGAGAGAGAGAAAGTGTGAGTGATTATAAAAGTGAGTATATTCTCCAGAAAAGAAGAAAAACAAAAGTTGATCCTCTCAAGTATATATAAAGTATAAAAAATAGTAATAATAATAATAACACTATTAAATCGGGTTCTCGGGAAAAACTCCTTTTTTATGGAACCCTAACTTTCTCTCTCTCTCTCTCTCTCTCTCTCTCTCTCTCTCTCTCTCTCTCTCTCTCTGTTTACACGCTTGAAGCGTTAAAAATAGTTAATGTTCGATTCATTGAGGAGATGTTTAATGTGTTATTTCTCTTGTTGATTGGTGAAAATATCGTTTGTAACGAAATTTTTGTGGTTGGAGTGAGAGTCTGTGATTGAATGTCTGCCTTTGTGGATGATAAATGGTGGTGAGTTTTAAGAAGTTAAGCTAGGGTTTGCAGGAAACAAAAGCCCTATTTAAGTTAAGGACATTGACTAAATAAATAGAGATAGTTAATGTCACGTCGATTAGTGTTTCCCACGTTTGAGTAGTGTGTAGATGTATATTTCTTACTTAACCTTAACCCAATGGGAGTTCACAGGGAGCAGCGCCACCTAGCGATGACTCTCCGTGAACCGAAGGCTTAGCGAAGAAGAGGAGAGATTTTTTGCCAGATTTAATCAAAATATACTCAAGAAAATTCAATAATCGCATTGATTGACAATTTTTTCATGGGGACTTAATGTTTACTGTAAACTTTAATAATCCACACTCAAATCATACATGACATTTTAAAAATAAGCTAGCCTAAAAATATTTGCGCCAGCACTTTACTCAAACAAATTTAAGAGAAATTAGTTTATTGAGATTCAACTAAGAAAAAAGCGTTGAACTTGAACAATTTCGGCGGAACAAATTGGACCTAAATGTAAAAATTTGAATTATTATAAAAAAATATTATTTATAGAACACTCGTGACAGGAAATTAAAGAAACTTACATTTCGACTTATTCTTCATGATTTGAGAGCCACACTTGTTGCAGCAGCAAACATGGCCGCATCGAAGAAAAACACAATCCATTTCAGCCACAAGGCAAACCTTGCACAGATTCTTATCGTTCTCACTTTCTTGTTGCGCAATAGTTGACGATAGTTTCCTAGATTCAGAAAAAACACCAAACATTGACAGTGGCGGTTGCACGCGTTTGCTCGATGCGTGCGACTTGAATAAGTTCATCTTATTGAATTGATTGATGAGATTCTTGACTTGTACATGATTAGTTGATTCGATATTAACTCGATTTGAAGAAGAGCCAGGATTGTTAGTTACAGAAACCATTGAAATACTAACTGAATTGTCATTTTGTTTCTTTGTGCCACTGGTTTCTGCACGAACTGATAATTCGTATTGTATTGTATTTGTTTTCTCAACAAGATTTTTAGATTTAAAATCCAAAAACTCGCTCAATTTGCTAACCATAATATCGATCAATTCGCATTCCAACTGAAACAATAGAATAAATTTTATTAGAATTAAGTTCTTTAGAGTCAGTATGTATGAGTGTATGATCGTAAAACTTACCATTGAAGAATCGAAAACGATGCCTTGGTTTTGAAGAAAACATTGCAAATCGCATTTAGTGAGTTCTAGAAGTGCCGCATACGTGAGTGGCACTTCGCCAAGGTTAGACATAAAGTTGCAAAGACGACACTGGTACTCGTATTCATTGCACTGGACACATTCCTGACAGAATATTCGCAGACATTTGTGACAAGCATATGTTTGATGGAAAATATCAAGAAAATAACGTTCACATGAGCTACACTTCATTTCTACTCCATTATTGTTGCGATCCATGTCGCGATATTGAGACAATGCAGTTCTCGTGACAATTTTTTACGTTTAAAAACAATATTGACGCCAGAAACACTTGACATTGCAATCAGACATCTTTAATTTTTCTCTATAATTAATCCCCACACAATTTGATCAATGATAAGGGAGAGCTGCGCTCTCGCCAGAGCGAGAAAGTGCGTCGTAGATTGTCTGACTTGCACAAGTTTCAATGGTCCAGTTCTCGAGCCCCTTTGAACTCTGTGGCCTCAAAGTTTCATCCAATTATTCTTTCCCCGAAAGAATCCTTTTAGCTCGTCCGAGCTCTACCCGCAAGGGACGGAGCCAATTGGCGAGGTTATGTTTTCGGTTTGCTGGCTGACTGGGTCAATAAATTCACCTTGAAGATGCCTAGGTTAAGCAACATTGGCAATGCATTTCAATAGCTAGCAACCAAATGGTTTGAATGTGCATATTGACAAGTGCCCGAAAACCTCTAGTTGACAAAAATCATTAAAATCAGCGAGATAAGCAAGTTTGAGAGCCTATAGATTAACAAAATTGGTATTTATTGATATGAAACTTCACCAAAACTCGTGAAATAATCTCAATCCTAAATCACTTGCTGGTAGTGACACGCTCAGACTTAGCAATAAATGCTGATTTTGTTAATCCATAGGCCCTCAAACTTGTCTATCTCCAAATTTGCTAATTTTAATGCATCAAACACGCCTGGATTTAGTCTCAAAGCTTTTCCTAATTGTCGATTATGTTAATTTCTAAGTCCAATCAAGACTATCTTTGTAATCTTTGATCTTTGTTCAATTTGAAGAAAAACGACACTTTAGGACCAATTATGAAGTTGCTTTCGTAGATATGTGCCGTTTTTACGGCGTTTAGGTTTTGCTGGGAACCCTAATTTAACCCTTGCTCGAAGAGTTACAACAAGAAAACAATTTTGAGTTAAAACATTTTTTGAACTTTGCTAAACTTTCAGACGTCATCTTGGTACAAGATAGGCATTTTTGAAAACTAGAAACCGTGCCATTTCACGCTATGGTAGCCGCTTTAGGTTAATTTTTTGGAAAAACGAAGTGTATAAGTAGTAATCATAGTTATTATTATTAGTTTAGCATTTTAATCTTATCTTTTTTAAGCAACACTCTCAACTCAAATCCGCTTAAAGGGTAAAACGTAGAACAGCTTTATAGATGAAGTGAATACCTGGCTAAAGTATGCCAGTTTTTAGGCAATTTTGTTGTTGTTAGTTGTTCATAAAGGCAGTTGTATTAAAAAACTAATGAAAACTGTCTTTCGAAACATAACTTGAAACAATGCAAGTTTTGTTTGTTTGATGGTTTAATTAAAAAATTTTATTTAAAACTATAATACAAAAATAAGTTATTTATTTTTTAATTAATAAAATAAAAAAAATACAAATACAATTTATATAAATTTTTTAGGATACATATAAATAATAATAATAATAATAATAATAATGTGAAAAAAATAAGTTGTGATGAGAAAAAATAAACTTAAATCAGACCAGTTTGAGGGAAAAAAGATGTCACCAGGTGGAATGTTTTGCTTCACGTTACGTGAAATGCCAATTTGCGATCACTGCACACATCACTGCTCACTTTGAATCAAATTCGAATTTTCGAGTCATTTCTTAAAGTTTTATCTTTTTTGATTTTAAGAATCGAACAAATTTTTCTTCAAATAAGAACCTCGTTTATATTTTCATCACTTGCAGAAATTAACATTTTCAACAGGAATCAGTTTCAAAGTTAGTACAATTTTTCAAAGCCAGAAGTTTGAAGTACTCTGTTTTTCATTTCATTATATTATAAAAATACTAATAAACTGTTTTTTTTCTTTGTGCAACTGTTCAACTTGATTCAGATGTTTAGATAAGATTTAGGCATATATTTGAAAAGCTCCGTAGCAAAAATTTTGAAAAATTGAAAGAAAAACTGTTTTCCTTCATGACTTTATTAGTCAAATTTACTGAAAAGGAAGAATAAAGAAAACAATTAATAAACATGTCAATCAATAAAATTTAATAAACAAATTACAACTTACCAGTGAATATTTTTATAGTTGAATTTTGAACTCTTCAATTAAACTTTTGTCTAATTTTAAGTGTTGTTGTCTTTATATATATAATAAAAATTGAATTCAAAACAGCAGGATAGAGGAAAAAATGAGCATCGATGATGTGAGAAATGAAGCAAACTAGCCAAACACGAAACGTTCCACAAGCCAATCAAACCAAGATGACACTCAATTTCCTACAAAAAAAATTTACTGTTATAAATTAAACATGCATTTTAAAGAAAAAAAGATTATGCGCATAATTCCAAATTAAATAAAGAGAAGAGAAGATTGAATTATCAGAGAAATTGGTGGCAAAGTGCGACAACATTGAGAGGGTTAGTTCCATTGAAACATATATAGAAGGCGTGTGTCACACTTTCAGGATAATGACGGATTGTGATAGTTTAAAATATGATGAAACAAAATGACTTTTGATGGGAAAATGATTGAATCCGTTTTGAAGTATGTCAAAATTGAAAAGCTAGAAATAGTAAGAAAAAATTTTTTATTGTGAATAAAGAATGAGTAAAAATATTTGTGTTTACTTTACTTTTTTGGAAAATAAGTATAGATGATTTTGATTGAAAATTAAAGATGAAATTATTTACGGGATTTGGGTCTGAAATACAAAATAATATTGTTTATATTAAATTACTTTGAGCTTTTTTAAAAAAGAATAACTTACATGTTTATATATATAGAATAAAGTTGCTTATTTCAGAATAAGAGAAAATATAATAAAATACTAATTCGTAGTTTATTTTTTTTATCTCAAGAATAAACTTTAAAAATAATTCATAATTTGATGATGATTATTATTAGCAACCACTGGTAATGCAGTTTTCCCAGAAGCGTTTTTAGAAAATAACAGTTTGTTTAAATTTACGGTGTCATCAACGATCCATACTATCAATTGTTTAATCACTTTTGAATGATCTTTAAATGCTGCCAAATGCAAAGCAGTGTCTTTTTCGGCGTTTTCAAGAAATAATATATCTTTACTGTCAACATTGGCTTCACTGCCCCACTCCCACAACTGTTTCATGACTTCTACATGACCATTCAAAGCTGCACAATGCCAAGCAGTGTTTTGATTGTTTCCTCGAGCAAAAAATAGATTTTTCTTGTCAACATTGGCTTCTTTGCTCCACTCCCACAACTGTTTCATAACTTCCAAATAACCATTCGCAGCTGCACAATGCCAAACAGTGTTTTGAGCATCTGTTAGAACAAAAAGTAGATCTTTCTTGACAACATTGGCTTCACTGCTCCACACCCACAACTGTTTCATGACTTCTACATGACCCTTCAAAGCTGCAATATGCCAAGCTGTGTTTTGAATGTTGTTTCGAATAAAATTTTGACCTTTCTTGTCAACATTGGCTTCACTTATCTGCTCCCAAAACTGTTTTAGAACTTGTACATGACCAGTTCTAAGTGGGCAATGCAAAGCAGTGGTTTGCTCGTTTCTTTGAACAAAAAATAGATATTTCTTGTCAACTTTGACTTCACTGCTCCACATCCACAACTGTTTCATGACTTCAACATGACCATTGTAAGCTGCCCAATGCCAAGCAGTGTCTTGATTGTTGCCTCGAACAAAAAGTAAATCTTTCTTGTTAACATTGGCTTCATTGCTCCACTCCCACAACAGTTTCATGACTTCCAAATGACCATTTTCAGCTGCACAATGCCAAGCAGTGTTTTGTTGGCTGTTACGAAAGAAAAGTAGATCTTTTTTGTCAAGATTGGCTTCACTGCTCCACTCCCACAACTGTTGGATCACTTCTACATGACCATTACCAGCTGCACAATGCCAAGCAGTGATTTGATAATCTGTCCGATTAAAAAGTAGAGCTTTTTTGTCAAGATTGGCTTCACTGCTCCACTCCCACAACTGTTTGATCACTTCTACATGACCATTCCAAGCTGCACAGTGCCAAGCAGTCATTTGATAATCTGATCGATTAAAAAGTAGATTTTTCTTGTCAACATTGACTTCACTGCTCCACTTCCACAACTGTTTCATAACTTCTACCCGACCATTCCAAGATGCCAAATGCCAAGCAATGTTTTGATTGTTGCCCCGATCAAAAAGTAGATCTTTCTTGTAAACATTGGCTTCACTGCTCCACTCCCACAACTGTTTCATGACTTCAACATGACCATTGTAAGCTGCCCAATGCCAAGCAGTGTCTTGATTGTTGTCTTGAACAAAAAGTAGATCTTTCTTGTCCACATTGGCTTCACTGCTCCACTCCCACAACTGTCTCAACACGAGTACATTATCACGAGTATATATCCATGAATTAAACATAAACTTAGTTAAACTAAAATTTGTTTTAGTTAACCATTTCCAAATGACATTTAACATATCTAAATTTAAATTATTCACTTTGTAATCTTGGGATGGAGTTTTTGAAAAAATAATTGTTTTCTCAAATAAAAATTTTGTAGTTTTATTTAAATCGGAATTTATTTTATATTTAGTGTGTTCAAATTTACTGTCATAAAAGTTTTCAATTGTTATTTCTAAAGTTTCAAGCAAAAAAATTACAAATTCTATAATGCAAATATTTTCTTCCTTAATTAAATTGTCAATAAACCCACTGCTATTTTCATTATTTATTCTTGTTTTATTAAGAAAATTTCCACATTTTAGACAAATTTTAAATGGAATAACGTTTCGTAATGGTTTGCTCTTTTTAATAAAACTATTGATAAAAGCTCGAACTCCAATATACCGGTCATCGGTCAAAAAGGAATTGAAAATAACACTTGGATTTTGCAAAAATATAGAGTTATCATCACACAATTGTTCAAAAACATACTTGGCAACTAAATACTCTGCAAATGTTTGGTGAATGAACTGAATTTTTTTGCCAAGCACTTGAAAAATTCCTATTCTAGAATATTCTTCTCTTCTTGCAAACACAATGTTTTCAACCCTTTTAATATCTAATTCTAAACCAAGTGATTGGATATCTTTATCAATCATAATGATTCCCAATGCCAAAAATTGAATTTGTTGTAAAAACACGTTTTTATCTCTTTCCATTTGCTCCATTCCACCTTGGGTTAGAGGAATTTTATTTTTCTCGACACTGTAGATTTCATATTTACGATTGACAAAGAGTTGGTAGAGATCTATTAAATTTAACTGTTCCGGCAATAAGTCACTGCTTAATTGGTTAGGCCCACTAAAATACTCGGCAAGCATTCGGCATTGCAACGGAATTCCCATCAATAAATTTTCATTATAACTTAGAGATTTTTCAAGTTTATCGATTAAATTGTTAGCAAACTTTTCCAATTGTTTCCAATTTGCGGCATCTATTTTTTTAGTTTTACTCCAAAATCTAATTAAAAAATCAACTTGATTTTCTTTTGAAAAAGGTTTGATTGAAAATGCAAATTGTGTAAAATGATTTTCAAGTAACTTTTGTTTATACGGGCGAGTAGTAATAAGCATATGTTTAAACAAATATTGATTCAACTTTTCTATAAATTGAAGCACTGTGGTTTCATATTTGGGACTTATCTCATCAAATCCGTCTAGCATTAAAACAATTCTAGGTTCTTTGTTTGTAAGCATGTATTCGAATAATTTATGCTCAAAAGTTGTTTTTAACTTTAGCAACTGTTGGGTTATAAAAGGAACAATTTCATTTTGTTTTTGGGTTTTCAGATTCTCAACGTGATCATTCAAATTAATGCGAACAACCCAATCAGTCGGGTTTTGTTGCTTTGCCCATAAAGACAGATGAGTGAGCAAAGTGGTTTTGCCCATGCCAGCCATGTCTGAAATTAGTATTTTACTCAGACTTTGAAAAACTTGTTTCGAACTACATTCATAATGTGTTTCTTTTAAAGGGGATGTGTTTTGATTCACTTTATCACTGTCAAAATTTTCAATTTTATTAAGTAAATTCATGCTTTCAAGCTTATAATTATAACATTCACGTTTAAGAATAATTTTTTGCAAAAGCGTTCTCTCAATGTAAAAACTTTTCTCATAGCTATTTGAAACTGAAATTGGTCTATCTATTTCTAAAGGTAAACAATTGACAAATTGAGATAAAACAGTGACATCAATTAGTTTTGTGATTTCTTGATCCAAAATTGCTAATTTACCCCCAAGAAGATCTTGTAAACTCATGGTGTAACCTTGAAAACACACCGAATGATCTAGTATTGTAAACTGTGACTTTTCTGTTAGGTCCTCAAAAGATGAAATATCCCATTCTACTCTACATTCTGTAGTAAATTTTTGTACGATATTGCAATGTTTGTTGTTTTGTTTTGAAATAACCAAAATTTTCTTTTTGTAATTTTGTTTGATAACTTGACTTAGCTCTTTGACAAATAATTCCAAGTTTTGCTCGTTATTCTTACTTATTGGCATTGAAGCATCTATCACTATCAATAAAGTGTTAGAATCGGATCTAAATGCTGCTAAGATGCTGTTTTTCAAACACAGTAAATTATCCAATGTTTCCATGATAAAACTATCTTTTTTTTGAAATTCAGCTTTACCATACAAAACTTGCCACACTTTGATGGCACTTAGCTTAATGTTTTGCTCTTCTGGACAGATTAAATTAAATAATTGATTTTTTTCATAATTTAAAAAATTGGTTAATTTGACTAAAATTTTGTTTTTTGTTTTAAATCGAATACCACTAGATTCTAAATTTTTGCAGTAAATTGAACTATTGCCTGGTACTTGAAATTGGGATATTTTTAATTTGAAACTTTCATAGATTTTATTTGCTTCTTTTTTGGTCAAAAATCTTCCCAAATTTTCTTTAGACCAATCAGTAATCTCTCCTAGCAAGTCATTGACAAGAAAACTTGGACTAGAATACTTAAATTCATTACCAAGTTCGTTGGCAATCAAATCAAACAATTGTTTCTCGTTAGGCTGATTCACAGCAAAAACACACAAACGCATAAACTCTTTTATTTCATTTTCTGACACTTTTCTACTGTTAAACTTATTCGCAACTAAAGGTTTTTGTAAAACATTGTTTATCAAGCTTTTTGGATTGTTACTTGCAACCTTTTCTTCCACCTTTTTACTCTTGGTTGATTTTTGTTCCACTTCAAGACACTTTTGAAATAGTTTTTTTAATTCATTAAAATTTTTCCAAAACATTTCCTTTCGTTTTTCAAAATTTCCCTCTCCGTTCAATTGAACAAAACGATACTGTTTGCCAATCACATGACCATTCGAATCTCGCATTGTCAAAATGTGATCCTCCTCTGTTTTTTCCTCAAAATAAAACTTGCCATTAACACAGATACATCCCGACAAATCTGTGCTTGTAATCCGACCCAAACCAATATTAGTACACAAAGTAAGCTCAGTCCAAGTACCATTGTTAAAAATTGAATTATCTCGAATTTCAAGATACGACTCAAAGTATTGCCACAAGCTAAAATCACCCTTTGCCTGTACCAAGAGATGTTCGGTAATGCTCTTTTTCTCATCCAAACTATGCTTAGCTTGCAATGCACGATAAAACACCTGACCTTTTACCGTTTCGTATCGAAACACAACATCGTCAAATTTGCCCACTCCTTTCATCTCGGTTGCTAACTTGAAACTAGACCACTTGTTTTTCTTGCACACTCTGGATGCTCGGTGAAAGAACAACATGAGCAACTTAAGCTGAAACACTATTCCGTGCAAAGCGTTCTTAGCGCTCACCGTTTCATAAGTATTCTCACTCTCACTAGTACTCGCATGCTTAATGCTAACCGCTTGGAGTGGAGCAGGGATAACCAGTGTTTTGCTTACTTGGTCTTGCAGAAGCCTAAAATCTTTGGAAGCCATTGTCTTGTCAACATGGTTGTCTTGAAACAAAGAATTTTCGAGAGCAATCGAAGCAATGTTTTTGTCAACTTGCTCTTCTTGAAGCAAAGAATTTCTGGTAGCAATTGAAGCAATGTTTTTGTCAACTTGGTTTTCTTGAAGTAAAGAATTTTCAGGAGCAGTCGAAGCCATTTTATTCTCAATGTAGTCGCCTTGAAACGTAGAATATTCTTTTAAAAAATTCATTAAACTACAATTTTAACAATTTTTTAATAAAATAAAATCAGTTTCAACAATTAATTTTAAAAAACGAACCTTAAGTTGGAATTTTAGTTCAACAAACTGACAGCAATAATTAATTAAAAAAATAGAAAATAATTGAACGTGAAAAAAATTGTCAATTTGAACTAGTTATTTTTTTACAAATTAGCTGGAATCTTGTAGCGTCGAGTAATGAAAATTGAGCAGATGAATTGGCAAATATATCTACAATTATGCAGATACTTGAGAAATTGTGAGAAAAAGAAAAGATGTTCCAATACACGTTATCATAGTAAAACTTTTTAAATTATTGCCTTAATCAATACCTGTTGCCGTAGTTCTGATAATCGAGTTCTTAAGAAGTTCCTATCTACTTAAATATTGTTTATATTCAATTTTAGAAACTTACTCAATATGTGAGAGTAAAAGTAAGCAAGAGTGAGAGAGAGAGAGAGAGAGAGAGAGAGAGAGAGAGAGATAAATACAAAAAAATAAAATGATAATAATTTATATCCGCTTTGAGGGCAATTAAAGTTGAAAAAGAAGGGGGCCCGGTCTAACATAAAATTGGCCCCCATGGCCGATTTTGCTCAAACTTGGCATAAAGGTAGCTTAG
>WURS02012566.1:0-12299 GCA_011762765.2 Rhinocypha anisoptera | reverse complement strand
CCCCCGCCCCCACCTTCCTCTGCCTCTCTTTCGACTCCCATGTCCCTCGCCGGCTGTCTCTTCCACCGCACTGATTAATCCCTTCGTCATGTCCTCCGTACCTCTTTACCGTTTTTTCAGTCACTCCATCGCTCCACCATTAAAGTGCCCTTTTGATGTTGTGAGTGTAAAAATGTTAATGTCATGCTCGATGTCAGAAAATTAAAATACTTTTCCCCTTTATCACTCAACCCGCGTTTCCTAGCATATTTTCTCTTTTTCATGTCATTGTGAAATTAAATTCTTGAATCAACAGTGTCGTATGTTGGAATCTGAAGATTTTCAGGGATGGACCGTTGTAGTTTCAAATAAGGATAATATTTATGATGCTAAAATGTGATACAGGGCTTAGACATTATAATAATTGTCCTCCCAATTTTATCCACAAATTACTATATGACAATACTAACCTCCATGGCCTGTCTTGTAATTCCATTTCTCTGTTAATGAAACCAGAATGTAAATTTATAAAGTCGGTTTATTTTATGAAGACAAAGATATTTTTAGTAAGTCAACAAAAATTTTCATTTATCTTTGAATGTAATGAGAGAAATTTATACTAGAATGAACTTTACGCTTAAGAGAAACAAGAATGCGAAATTGAGAAAGTTTGAATTTTCCAAGAGAGAACCTTTCCTGATTAAAGATGCTTGGATGCTTATTAACAAAATATTTTGGACTTCAAATGGTTAATTCTTAGGGTTTTTAAAGGAACCACTACGTTTAAAATTTGGAAAATCACGAGCCTTTATGTTAGAAAAAGATTTTAACAAAATGTTTCTCATAGTTGAATTGGAATCCGATTGCTTATTTCTAGGAAAATATTTTTAATTAATACATATTATAACTTCAAACCAAAGGTATTCGTAATGCGGATGTGAATCTATGGTAAATGACGGATAAGTAAAAAATATTTTTGGAGTTCAAGACGCATGAGAAGACTCATGTGGTGTGAAAAATTTCAAGTCAGAGAGGAATGGGAAAAAAATTTAAAGTAGCGATGTGTGGATAATAATTCTTCTCTTGTGCAAAATAAAAAAATGGACTTCCCTGGCTAAAATAGGAGGTATCAATGAAAATAAATTAAAGAAACCAATATGATAAGATTCTGTGAAGGTATTTCGAATGAGATGGTGGAAGTGAAAATAAGGAAGTCTTTAAGTACCCCAAAAGGATGTTAAGGTTTTTACAAAACTTCCACTGCTATAATAGATGTTGTTATATCATTCCGTCAATATAGGTATTGTTTTTTATAAGACCTCTCATGCGACCCGTTTTAACATGTGGTTCATAGACGTGGGTGTTGAACAACTGTGACCAAAGAATACTGGGGATATTCGATCGAAAATACTTGGAAAAATAATTGATCAAGGTCTATGGCGCAAACGGTATAATTTTGAGTTATGCAGACTCTTCTCAAAACTAGATATATTGAAATATATAAAAATTTCTAGAATGAGATGGCCGGACATAAAATAAGGAAGAGGAATGACCAAATGCCTTAAAGGCTTTACTTGGGAAAACCGGTTGGAACCAGGAGTCAGGGACGATCTAAAAAAAAGATGGTTTGATAGCGTGAACACCTGCATGAATGCCACTGGAGTGAGCAATTGGGAAGCAGTTGCAATGAGAAAAAAAGAATGGCGAAAAACTTTACAGAAGGCCGCCTCACACCGGGTTGTAGCGCCGTAGGAAATAGAAGAAGGCATTATTTTTAGCAAACATTCCTAAGTCTCTTCAATTTCATAAAATTCATTTCTTACATTTTCCGTTCAAATGAGGGGTCACATTTTCTGCAGGTGAGATTTTATTTTGATATTTCTGTAATAATTGAGTTTATCTCCTTAGTTTAAAGGTAACAAATTTCAATCTTCCTGTGAAACGGTGGTCGTAGGGGCCGAGGAGATTGTGGGAGGAATGGTTGTGTATTCAGTGGGCAGCAAGCGGCAGTGGGAAGGGCACTTCCTGCAGGACGTGGTCTCCTCTGCCCAGCCACAGGTAGACCCATTTTAGTGCTTTCAAAACGACGTAGGTATAATATGACACGGTTTTAACTCCTTGTTCGTGTGATCCCTGGTAAAATAAATGGTACACTTTTCTTAATAAGCTGTCGGTTTATTAAGAAATAAGTTTCTAAATAAGCTTGTTTAAATGTCTACAACACGGCGTATATAACTCAGGGTAAAAGAAGTAACTCAGCAGTTTCCACGTGAATTCTTATTAAACAAGACCATCTTTTCGTAGCAGGGCTACATCATCAGGTGTGGAATTCATGTGGAATCAATTCATATGGAAACTGAAGATTTATTTCTTTTACCCCCAGTACGATAGACTACTACATAGTTTTGCCTGAAACAGTGCTGTACGGCGTGTTTTAAGTCTCAGATTCTCACATGAACGTCCCCAGGTACTTTTATTAATTTTTTTTACAGACCTCTGTGCAGAACATTAAACGTACATGTAAATGTTTTATCTGGCCATTGTTTCTGTTACCTCGCAACGTGGCGCAGCGATAAAGAATCAATCTTCGGCATTCTTTAACATTACGGATGATGCTTAGGGCATTTTAGTCTTCTCCCTTCTGCATTCTCCGCGCACTTGGGGTCACATATCGTTATATGAAATTTGCTTTCGGCGCCGTGGAAAGGCATTCACTGTGGTGATTGTGCATCCATCTCCCGAGAATGGCCGTGGTCATATAAATACCTTCGCCCTTCCGCTAGCCTCTCTCTCTCTCTCTCGGGCCTCCTTCGGCGACGCGCCTTCCTCTGTTCATTTGTCTACCTTCGTCCAATTTATGCTCAGCGCCAATTTTGCAGGACCCATGTCATCCAAGCAACCGAATTTCCCCACCCACTCGCCAGACTCCCTCGGTAATTTCCCTCCCCACCCCTCTCACCCCATTACGCGCAGTCCTTATAAAAGAAGGATTAATTTTCTGAAAGGTTCCGATTCAAAGCGTATTCCTTACCGCACTACCCCCCACCCCAACCCCCTACTCCCACTCTTCCGAGTTTCCTCTGGTTTGTGTTCGTGTGTGTATAGGTATTCGTGTCTGCGTTTTGCGGTACCAATCTTTTTCTTCATTCCTTTCACCCCCCACCCTGTAACCTTCTTTTTGTCCCCCGAGAGTTGCCCCCGTAATTAGTTCTTTTAGTAATAGCGGGTCGGTTCTTTATGCGTAACCGATTACTCTAATGGGATGGGGGAACTGTGGGAATGTTGAGAAATGACTGGAAGCGTCTTAAGGTCGTAGTCCTCCCTTCGTACTCCCGTTCGGGGGGTGTTGTCTTTCAAAACGAGCTCAACTTACGATATTCCTTTCGTGGAGCCATTTTTATTACATGCGGACTTACAGTGAGTTGGAAAAATATTTTTCCGCATCCGAAATTCGAACAAAATCGAATTTGTCCATCTTGGTAGTCGATGCATTGGAGGTCAGTCTCGGGCGTTTCCTTATAAAGCCCTCGTCTTTCGAGGACTTCCGTATTTCCAAAACTTCCATCGCACTTCATAATGGAATTAATTTTTTTTTTCATCTTTGCCACTCCCGCTAAACCATCTACAATTGCATTCTCAAACCAGTTACAGTCTCAAATAGCATTCGCGTCATCAACTGTTGCATTAATTGGAAAAAAATGTCCTAAAATTTTCTTTTTTCTTTCACATTTTTTTTGTGTTCTTGCCTCCGAAATTTTTCTCCACGACCATGTAGCCTTCGAACACATTTCACTCCACTTTAATCGCTCTTTTGTTTTAGACTCTTTTTTGACTTATTCTTTTCACTATCCATATTTTCATGAAAACTCGTAATTCGCAAATCACGCAGGAAAATTCCTCCTCCTTCTCTTGGCGACTTCTTCCTTTTACGGCAAGGTACATCTTATAACTTCTTTAGTTATATACACTGTTCCAATTCTCATGCGTATCGCGTTCCAATTAACTTTTAACATGGCCTGTTTTGTAATTCTTTTCCTTTCATCTTATTTTATTGATTGCTTGTCATGGTGGACCACTTACGTATAAGGGATAAAAAGGTCATTTAAGTTTATTTAAAACCTTTCAATCAGAATTTATAACCTATCAGACCTTCCTTGATTCCGTAGCTATTTCCTTGGAGTAAGTTTAATCGAGACTTGCTGTTTCCTTATCTCGCGTCAAATTTACTTCAGTGCGCATCAGTACCCATCATTATTCCTGGTGAAATTATTTCTCTATTCAGGGCAAGTCGATTGCGGTGATCATTTAACAACTCCTCAGAAGTTGAAGAAATTTCCAATTGGACAAAACGAAAACTAATTTCCAAGGCAGAAAATGAACGCGCTGTTCACCAGCTCATCTTGCTCGGTTCCTATTCCTGATGCACTATCGTCTTAATGCTGCGTTAGTGTGAATCGTGTGTGGAACATTAATGCCCGCCTTTTTCCTTACTTAAAGGATTCAAAGAAAGTCTATTTTGTTCCTGCCGTAAGGCACTAACTATTATTCCAATAGATAGCATTAGGGAAATAGTTCGACTAATCTTCGCCAATGGTTGTTATTAATATTTTTTCAGAAGGTTATAAACGAAAGAAGAAAGTGATAAGGTGGTGATAATAGTATATTTTAACTTATTCGTAAAATTTTAATGTTAATTTGCTTCCATTGTTACAAGTAATTACGTTAAACTGTGTTGTTGAGGTGAATTGAAGTACTCCACATTCACCTTAGTCTGGTGTCCGTCCAATACGATAAGAAATCAGATACCGGACCAATTATTAAAATTTCAATACTTCTGTAGTTGCTTGGTCGTTAGCACATCACGAGATTTTATCTATTTAACGCTAACTTGCTCTATCAACTTAAAATTTTTATTTTGTACGAGTCGCATTTAATTAAGTCCTTTGATAAAAACAATATGTTGATATTCTCTTTCCTGCTGAAACCGAGTAAGGTACTTTATGTTCCATTTAGTTTTTATCATTAGTGGACAAGGCAGCAGTAATAGAGATTAGTTATTCGAAGGAATATTTTAACACTAAGTATATTTCCGTAAAAAATTGACCAACATAATTTTTACAACGAACCCTGATAGAGAAATTTCCTCCTTATTTCTCAATTTAATTGTTTTTATTATTTGCCGACAACTCTTATTCTAGCTTTTTATGCATAGAAAAATGAAAATTTTGGGTATAAAAATTTTATGTTAAGGAGAGTAGTTGTTGATCAAAAATAATATTTTCTTTCTAAATATATACAGCCAAAATCATATAAATACAAATAATTGATTTAAACGGATCCCTATTTACGTATCTCCGCATTTCTCATTCCCACCATAATTTAAATCCAATATAAAATCACACCATTCTGATTTTAATTGGACCAATGGAATCCAATTCTTTTCTTACAGTTTCTTTCTTTTTGTGGTCAAGAGTTGCTCTTGCTCTTGCGAACTAGAGTTACTTCCGGCTATTAACCTTTTCTGCCTACTTCTTATTTCCGCTAATAAATGCATTCTCTGCCATAATTCACATTTCGCTGTTAGTGTTTCTGTAAATGTTACTTTCTCCATTCATAAAATACTATTGTTTAATGTGATGTATTGTTGATAAATACTATGTAAAAATACCATGTAGTAATGACCGTTGAATTATTTATTAATTATTCAGTAATTTCTGTTTGATTCATATTAAACAGGAATATATTTTGCTTGAAATTAATTTCAAGTATTGAGAGAGTTCATTTAATTCGTTACCGATTATTTGTTATCGCCATATTGATTCCACCCTTCCTTCCTTTCTTTCAGGTGAAAATATGAATTTCATCAAAGATGCCATCTTAGCATTACTCCAAATGTTCCGCTTACCCGTGGAAACCCTTCCTCTCGTCTACGCGATACTCCAAGGTGCGAGGTGTGACGTGAAGGAAGCATCCAACCAAATACAAGATGGTGGGTACATGATTTTCCGATCGCCAGTGATGGCAGTGGGGTGAATTGTCTTTAGAAATTCATTACGGGGATAATGATCATTTCCAATACTTGTGCATCCATTAGATCGTGGGCCCAAAGCTTCAAAATGCAAATCTATGCAGTGTATTTCCTCCTCCCATCTCCCATTAAGAATAAAGAAAGTGTTCAAGGCCTGGAAAGTCTTTTTGAACAGCGCACTTGTGCTAATTGTTATTCCTGTCTACTTATGCCCATGCAGATGGTATCGAAGTGTTGAATATAGTCTCAGACAAGCTGAAGTGTCACATTGCTTCTAAATTTAAATGAACCGAGGCTGTTCAATGTGTTTCTCAAAGGCCCTTTCACTCCGGCAATTGATCTTCTAGACTACTGAATGTTGAAATGGGCGTTCTTGCAGAATGTCCGTGATCTCATTCACACGGATATTAATCAAAGTTATCAATGATCTCGTCCGTTCACGAGTAATTAATTTCAAATGCCGGTTTGCGACGAGAAATATCTGGTACTTTCCGAATGCTCACGGAAAAGGAAACTTTCAATCGATGTCATACGGATAAAGTGCAATCACAAAACCAGACGAGCATTGCTTCAAAGTGTGTGGCGTGTGCATTTTGGTCCTCAGGAGACTGTTCGCCTCGAAGATGTTGAAAATGGATGTGTAACTGCAAATACCTAGACACGATTTCGATCATTTTGATAAATAACAGAGGAGGAGAATTTTGGTTATTCACGACTTACAAAAAATTCAAGACTGTGGGCAGCCAGAGCATACTTTTTCTTATATTTCCGGTAAATAATTTTTGTGAAATACTAAGTGATTAATGATTAAATGCGACACAACTAAGTGATTAATTTTTGTGCCAAGTGAAATACAAAATACCATAGGAATTCGGCAATGTATGGAAAATTCGGAAAACCATGGGAAAAATTAGTGATGATGGAATCAAATAATCCAGTGCTGTGAAGAATCTCTTTGATTCAGTGTGTGTGTAAATACCGTGTGAGAGTGTACTGTTACGCAAGATAAGATGCACCATGGACAATATTTAAAGGAATTAGAGTTGGCCCCTTGGGATGCTAGAGAATGGTTATTACAATTAAAAATTCTCTGAAATTGAAGTAGGAAAATGAAATGAACATTTTATACAGAATGGAAGGACTCACTTGTGTAAATCGCCGGAGG
This sequence comes from Rhinocypha anisoptera, assembly GCA_011762765.2. Classification (NCBI taxonomy): domain Eukaryota; kingdom Metazoa; phylum Arthropoda; class Insecta; order Odonata; family Chlorocyphidae; genus Rhinocypha; species Rhinocypha anisoptera. The sequence continues at coordinate 5,127 of WURS02012566.1, read as the reverse complement.
ACTAAAGGCCTTTCTATTATCTTTCCATTAACTTGCAAACAACAAATATTTTTATGAAATGTGCCATCTTTAAAAAGAATTGATTTGCATATCATAAAAATCTCCTGAAAAAGTTTGGTCTTTAATTGGGAATGTGATTATTAAAGATTACTTGTTAAATGCATAACTCTTCGAAGTGAGTTATGATGAGTATTTGCTATTTTGGAATGTGACATTTATGAAACAACATTATCATCTATTTTATTGCCTATATACACGAATACTTAAAAAGTTATTAAGAATGGACTGGCCTAGTATCAAAACTGAACTTCTACTTATCTCAATAAGAATGGCGTGCTTGAGTCAGTTTCAAAAAGTGAATACAGTGAGCTTACCATAAGGCAGAAGAAAATATTAAACGGACTGCGATAAACTGAAGGAGATATAAAGGTCTAGCCTTAATGCTAGAAATAAAATGAAAGGCATGCAAACAAGAATAAAGGAATTGAGAACAAATTAGATGTGTGATACTTCCATGATTACAACATACTGCTTGTGGCATATTGCAAAACAGCCAGTTAACTGAAACTGGTTTTAAGAAATAACTGAGAGCACGCCTGAAAATAATTGGCACTTTTATTGGAGAGAGAGATTCAGAGATGACAGCAATGGAAAAACTCTAATGTTCACCAATATCAGCGTATAAATCTACTAAACATATAGCTTGTAAAGAACTAAATCAAAACGTTATTTTTACAGAAGAAAGACAGATAAACCACAGTGAAAGGAAGAAGAAATTTTGGGAGGACAAGAGATTTTTTTACGAGGAACAAAAAGATCCCAATTTCCAACAAGTGGTCCTACGAATGACTCCACTGACGGCCAAACGAAAAATTAATACAATCAAATTGTAAATTTTTTGCATGTGTAAGAATTGTGGAATTGGGTATGGAATTTTAATTCCCTTACAATTGAAAGTGCATAATTTTAAGGCAATGTTGAAGTACGGTATAAACAGTGGCCCTCTCGATAATTTTATAAGAACTTGAGAAGAAGGTACTTCTCACTTATCATGACATTTGTGAAATAAAAGTTCAAAAGTGACAGAAAAAATTAATACAAACGTGTAATGCAGGTAGGAGAAGCCACGTTTGTCCGACTACCTTTGATCCTCACTCAAAATGAGTGGTGTCGATTAGGCCTTGCTGTGGCAGGAATACAGAAAATTAGTGCAGTGGAAGAGTGAATTGAGAACTGTGCAATTTTCTAATTGCCATATAAACTGGCTTTTCTGAACTTGAAGTTTGCCATGAGTGGGCAAATATACATAAATAAAAATAAACACTCTGTTATGGAAGTCTTAAAATACTAATTTTAAAAAAATGAACATTTGAAAGTATATACTTATGAAATGAAGTAGATGTGAGTGAATAATGTGTGAAAACTGAAATTCTTTTAGTGGTAAATTGTGTTCAAGAAAAATTACAATACAATGTTTATTGCCTTAACAATTCATCTTAGAAATTTGTCGTATGTGAACAAAATCAGATGAAAAATATGTGTGCTTCGCTGTGTTCTTCGAAATAGTGGCCTCTGTATCAATATTTTAAAAAAGGTGGGGAGGGAACAAAAGAGCTTTGTTGTATGATAAAATGGAGAAAAATTATTCAGTTCCATAATTTAATTTTCTTGGATTCTCTGCTTAATGGCAGTAAAATGATTAAAACTTCTTCGTGGTGAGGATTGAGATTGTAATTTTTCAAGAGATTACCAATAAGATGTGGTTAACCAGCTCCAAGAATTAAGACCTCCCTCTACTCTGAATAAAATATATTCTCTACTAGACATTTCAATACAACTTCTATTGTTAACTACACAGTGGATAAATAAATGTTGTTCTCATCGGATACCTTTGAATTTAATGACTAAGTGTGATAATGTTTGACACAAGAAGAACGAAATTTTTATTTCGCTCGAAGATAACCTTGCAGGAATAAATTCTTATTTAAGCTACTGCTGAATCAAATACATGTCCAGACTGGAGAAATAAATTGTGCAACAAATACTCCAATTAGTAAAGTGAAAAGATATGGGATATGATCACGATGCATAAAAATTTCAATTGTGCAGAAATGAAGTTCATCATCCCACAGTAATTCTTTAAAAGTTTCATGAGTGACTTCGTAAGAAATTGTCTTTGCTTCAAAAGTGATGTGCAGGCAAAAGAGTTTGACTCTGTGTTTATCGTTTTATTCCACTGTCAAACACCTGAAAAAAGTGCTATTTGAATATGGTAATGAAATATAAATAAGTGAATTGCGATGTATCTGACAAACAGAGTATTTCCATCCATTTGGAAAAGAAGAAGCAATCAAGGGTTTACTCAGTGATTTGGTGATATTGTTACCTCAAGTTGTGTTCCAAAGTTTTACTGCATTTGGAACAAAGTGTGCATTGTAAAAATCAAAGTGTTTTTAAAAAAATGTTCGAAACAATCTATCTATAATTAAAAAGGAAAGTGAGTTTCTCTCCCAAATAAAAACTCTCAGTGGCAATGAAGGAGTGGATTCAAGTAAATTATCAAATGAATGTTTTAACATGTGGTCTCGCAGGCAGGAAAATAATTTTTGTCTGGGATTATAGCTACAGTGTTCTGTAAAGAATATATTTTTTACACCAACAGGACAGTGCAAACTTGAAGTTAACACAAAATAATACGTTTAAGTGAAAGTGATAGGATTTCAGTGTAGTTACGCGAGTAATGAGCATCAGAGTTTTGCCAAGGATGACCATGAAGAACCAAATGTGGGTTGAATGATGAGAGATGATGTGGCAAACTAATACGGAATGAAGAGAACGGAAAGATATAAGACACGTTACCTTGAGAAACTTATGCGAAACAATCTCACTAACGACATCCAATGATGTCGCAGGGTATTCTTACGAAAACCCCAAGGACGAAGGACCCAGGCGTTCGAGTGTTTTGTTAGCGAACGTTCGAGTGAAATTTCTCCGTGAAAAAATTATCTTAGTTCACATGAAATCGAACCCCTATAATGCTAAATTCCCGTTGGGTAATGCTATCAAAGAGAGATTCGATAATCCTGATTCAGATTTCAGTCATATCTGATTAAACACATCAGGATTCTCACTGAAGTTTTGGCCGTAATTCTTGGTTTCTTTGAAATATTTTGAAAAACTGGCCTTTTGAATGAAAATTACTTAAATGAAATTAGTGTAGAATGTTATTTGTGGGTAATACATACTTATTTGGCATACGCATATTTGAATCACCATAGAGAAGTTTTTCATTCATTATTTTCTACATGGTGAACAGTATTTTGAAATAAAATGATGCCGCAGTTGGCTATATATTGTGTGGTGTATATGCATGTTTTAATTATCTTTAAGTGAATTACACAATATCATCTGTGGATTAATTTTCTGAAAATATAAATGGTGATAAAAATGCTGGAAATGTGTTGAATTAATGTGAGTTTATTGGCATTTTTTGCCAGGTAAGTGATTTTTATTATTACTATCCTATTGGCAATTCTTCACAAGGTGAGCATCTGCAAATAAGGCGACTGTGAAGGTGTTTTCAGTGTATCTCTGAATGTTTTTCTACATTATTATTTTTGTCCCGAAGTTTCTATTTATTATTTATTTTTTCCGTCGATTTCGGTAAAATGGGAATTTCTCATTTGATATAAAATTGACGTACTGAATTCTCATCAGATTTCTATGATATATAATCCGCATAGTGAGAAAAGTCATTCATTCACGTTGAATTTTTATCCGATTTTAAATGTCATAGAGATTTCACTACGCAATTTAGCGAATGATTCCAGATGTAAGAATGCTGTGTGATATGTATGGTCGCAAGAACATATGGATTTCAAATAATGACCGATCTATGGTCGCAGGAACATAAGGATTTCAAATAATGACCGGATCATTAACAGAATATATAAATATCTGCTTCGGGTCTGTGCATTAGTGAAACATTGAAATGATTGAAATCGTCTTTAAATGAATTGCTGCTTCACATTTATGTGAATTTTAGAGATGACTAAGGAATATGCTATTGCGCAGAAGAATGTTTTGTGAGCGGTTTCAGTAAAACGATTGCATTTATCAATGGAAATAATAGAGAGCACCTTACTTTGGTTCAAGATAAAATGATTAAATGAGACACAACTTCAAGATAAAATGTCCATCATCTGAACCCTAGTGGTTGTCACAATTTTAATTAGCATATTTTTGGAGAAAAGGATGGCTCAAAATAACCTTGGAGCGCATGCATGATGGCAGCTATTTTCAATCATTGTGGTCCCCGTATTTCCGAGACTAATCCGTTGATAAAATGTCTGTTGAATTGAATGAATACTAATGAAAAAAATAATATGATTATTAAGTATACCACTGGCCGGCGGCTGGAGGTTAGCCGAGTGAGTAATCGGCTCACCTAGAGGTCGCAGGGTCGAATCCCGGCATGAAAGTTGTGGTTGCCCGAATGACTGATTTTCCTGCATGGTTGGTGTGAGAAAGGTCCTGCGCCCGTGAAGAATAAATGACGAATACCAAATAACAAAGCAACCCCAAAATAAGGGGAATAAGCTTAGGAAGAAAAATAAATCAAGTGGATAATCCATATACTCACAAGTTATTTGTGAGGGATGAGTGAGGAATAGTCAAATGTTCTGCTATATGACGGCGTGTGAACGCGGTCGAACTCTCTCCCCCACCCACCTGCATTTTGCCGCTCGACGGCCCGTGCCTGTGGGCACCCTTCATCATCACACCAAGGAATTTACACGACGGCAATCGCCCGCCTGCTGAAGCCGCCGCCCGTCGGATCTCCCAGCCGGATTCTTTGCTGTTAATTCTTCATCTTCAAACTGCGAACGGTAAGCCTATTAAAATTTTTGAACTATTTCCAGCATGTAGGACAACGGCGGCGCTTGGATCGGCGTAGGTTTAAATGGTGAGGCATGAGATTCCCTCAAGATTCAAAAAGAGTTTTGATGGCCAAGATTATGACAGGGTTTTATGACAAAGTTTTCAATTATCATTTCGCACCTGTATGATTTGTACCGAACGTAGAGTACACTGCCGCATTATTACGGATGAAAGGTTATCATGTGC
>WURS02012546.1:0-12301 GCA_011762765.2 Rhinocypha anisoptera | reverse complement strand
GCTTGTAACACTGCTGCGTTGGTCATAGCAGCCTTTCACAAATCTAGCTGCTCTACGCTGCACTCGTTCCAATTCCATCACTAATCCTGTCTCATGAGGGTCCCACACACTCGAGATAACATAACCACAGTGATCAACCCGAAGGTTGGTATGTTAAGTGAGGGTAGAGCTCACCTAGAGCCCACGGCGTGTGGAAATTCACACATCAGGGTTGAGGGGCCAGTTCATTTCCCTGTGCCACCTGTCCTTTCCCACGAAGATGTTGTACCCGAAAAATCACTCAGCTTGGGTTTAGCTGGAGGTGTCCTGTGGGTCGTCACCCGGTCTTGAACCCGGGTCCCCCGGTCAGTAGCCAAGCACTCTACCCAATGGGCTACCACAAACCTTAGCATAGCCATTATAAAAAAGAGTTACATTGTCGCATAGATTTTGAAAGACTTAAATAATATTAAGTTTGAAAGCTTATTTACTCTATTATTCACCATACATTGTCCTGTGCAAAGATATAATGTTACTTCCTATTATATACTCGCATCAAGTTATTCATCGAAGAGTTTGCCTAAAACCTTTCATTCTATGTAACTTACACATAGATTCGGCAATACTTTGCTGTCGTTTATACCTCCCCTACGTCACCCATTCCACAAATTTCCCCTCTCGCACGAGAGCAAGCGGGGGGGCCGGTGAAAACCGCCAAAGTCTCATATGCCAAGTCAATTGAAATGGACTATGGTGCCAATGATGAGTGTGAATTCCAAAAAATATGAGAATATAACCTGTGTAATATTTCTCTTGAGGGAGTTGTTCGATGAATATGCATAACCAAATACGTAATGTAGTACGTAATACGTAATGATGCAGATGGACTTCTAACCCATATAATAATTGTCAATAAAATGTGTGGATTTCTTACTTAGCTTTTGAGTCGAAATGTGAAGCAGTGGTATTACCGTATTTACCCAAATATAAGATGAGGATTTTTTCCAAATTTAGCCCCAGAAAAATGTAGGGTCGTCTTGCATTCTAGTTATTTTATATAGTAGAATCATGATTTTATGGTTCCAGCCGGTCCTTTTTTTTTTTTTTTAAGTATTCTCATGCCGTTACTTTTTGAAATTATGTAAATTTGATGTAATGATATTACTTAAAACTGTTTTGGTTCCTGACGGAAGTATTCATTCATTTATAGGAAACACAAAACAGCTGAATTTAATTAAACTTAAGCAATTTGAAGAATCTTTTTGATTTATCTTAAATTAAATTTAAAGTAATTCCATACACTACTGCATAATTCATTTGTAGCAAATTACTGCCCGGATTCTTAATAGTTTACATTATTATTTTATTTTCACTAATTTCATCGCATTATTCAATCATGGGTTACAGGCTTGTTTATGACAAATATTATGCCACAACACACCACAATACTCGTGAAGTGGGCACTGACCTTGTGACGGGAATGATAGATGTGAGGGTAGGAACCCCATCTGCTGTTCCAAGTGACAAGTTGTCTTTTGGGTCTTCCACGTGTAGTGTTGTCACACCGGCAAGCATTATTCAGTAGAGTTTACACAGTTTTGGTTAGTCAAAAATTAAAGGAAATAAATTTAAGGACTAACCATTATTGAGCCGCTAGAGAATACAGTGTAATTACAAACAAATAAATGATGATTTTGAGTGTCATAATTACAAAATATGTTCTCGCATACTTTGTGCACATTAAAAAATGAAATTTTACAAAATCAATTAATCTTCCTCATCAAAATGGAAGAATTGACATATCACCCGATAGGCATTATTCCATGTGAAAAATGTTACGTACAATATTATGAATTTTCTATTCACTCTCATTATATGTAAGGATTTTGCTGTGAGAATTTTAGCATGCATAAAAAATACTTTTCAGCGACAGAAACATGATGATGAGACAAAAAGTGAACCTGGGCATGGAATTTAACCATATCATTAAAAAGCACTGACAATACTTCACTAATTCAGATCAAGCTGAGTAATAATTAAAATAGTTTTATTTCCAATTAGTGTACACATATATGCATAAATGATGTTTGTAATGACAATCATTACAATGGCCATGAGTATAGAATTTTATTATAACACAAATTCTTAGCACATTTATCAAAATCAACCATTATCTCAAATTTACATTATTTTTGATTTTATAAAACACTGACAGTTTAGGTCCCTAGTTGTTATGTAAAGTTAAGGTTATACTGTAATCGGGAAAAAAGGCAATTACACATTTATTGTACATTTTTGTAGCGCCATATTTTCCTGAAAATAAAACTAAGGTTTTTTTTCCAAATTTAGCCTCAGAAAAATGTGGGGTTATCTTATAATTGGGTAAATACACTATTCAAATTGACATAATTAATATTTTCTTGATGGAAGCTGATTTAATGTTGACCCTCACTTTTATTCTCATCAGACCTTTGCTTTGGTCATATACCATGTGCACTTGTGTAGCTGAAGGCTGGCTGATGAGAATGCTAAATCAAGTTTTATTATTTTTTTATCTGTAAGGAAAACATCTATGTATATGATCATATAATACACAAATTTAATTTTAATTAATTTGCAGTTGTTACATTAAAAAGTGTGCCACATCTTATGACAGATTGTGTGTGTAAATGCCTCAATTCCAACCGTCGTTATCTATGCCTTAAGTGGAGCTAAAAGCTGTGCAATGCTGATGCAATTGGCAACATGGCAATTAGGCAACATGGCACAGTATATTCATTTGGGGAGTTGGCTGACATTAGGTTTTAACATAAAACCATGGGTGCTGCATTGCTTTGATCTCATCTTATTGTTCTTTTGCAGCATGAGGAAGAAAAGGAGAAGGAAGTGGAACTAGAGGTAGAGAAAGAGGGAGAGGCAGAAACAGTTTATGTCGAGGGTGAGAGCGATGATGACAATTCTGATTTGGGAGACGATGAGGAGTTCTCAGGCATGTCTGACATAGAGGTAGGTTTTGGTGTTCACTGCTGCCCCTGAACTTATGTGATGAACGACATTTGCAGTCAGGAGGTGAAAGCCTTGCCTTAAAACGAGGTTTTTATGAGTATTTTGTTTGGACAGTGATATCCACTATTCATATTTTCTCTTTACTTCTTTCTTTTTCTGTTTAAGCCTTGATTTTGCTAGCAATTTTGACCAGCACATTCCACCCTGCAGCCATTTTTTAAAAGTATAAGACATGAAAGTTTCCCAGTGTACACATATATTGGTAACAGATAATTTTGTTGATTTCATGATGAGATATTTAATGTATCACACTCCATTTCATCCTATAGTTGACATCATAGAACCTGATGTCAATTATTTGATGAAACAGTCATGTTATGTTAGAATTCTCCCACGAAACTGACAAAATTTTATTTCCTCTTCATAATGTGGTTTCACCAAGATGAGCTGGAATCTATTGAATTCACAAATATGTATAATGAAGTTTGGAAAATAATAATAATTGCCTGGGGAAACCCGATAAGATTGAAACTTACATAATTATGCACTCATAATCCCAAGCAGTAGTCTTACTTACTTACATCTCTGTGTATAAGAAGAGTAATTGCAAAAATGCAGCATTTAAAGAAAGGAAATATATGTATACATTTGAAATATCCATGCTTATTAAACCATAAATGCCATGGAACTTGTAATTATGAGCTGCTTCACATGTATGATGTGATTATTTTGAAAAGCTTTAATTTATGTATTTTTCATGTCATATAACCTTGTGTCATGATGGGCATGAGGTGACAATATTTTAAAAACAAAATTCAATCTATTTATTTTATTGATAATCTAAAGAACTCGAAGGAAACAGTTGTGACATTTTAAGAATATAATATTTTTTAAAACTATAATTTTTTGTTCCTGCAAAAGATGAGTTTTCAGCTTATGCTTAATTTTTAACATGCTCATATGAAAATAGTACACTTCTGTAGTCAGCAAGTTGACTTCCCCCACAATTTTGGAGATAGGGCTATTGTAAATATAGTTTTCCTACCCTATGAAATACCCTATGAAAGTTTACTCTGTTGCACACAAGGTTATTCAGTCCCAAATGTAGGGAGTATATCAATTTATTAATAGTTAATACAAAAATAAGATTTCTGCTTAGAGACGTCTATCTGATAAAGTTGTAAGGTGAAATGCATTGTAAAGCTATTTATAGTTTGTAAAGAAGTTTAGGTGTTAACTGCTCAATTGCAAGGAAGTTTCTGAGAAAATAGCAAATCTTTGTTTAATGAATAAAACTGGCTCATACAAATAATTATAGGTATCTATTTAGTCATTCATTTTTCCATTTGGTTGATCAAGCGACATGAAAGGTACACAGTTTGATAGTAAAAATATGTATAATTAATATATTAACATTTTAAAAAACGAGACTTCAAGTCACATTCACAAGAACATGACTGCAAATATAAACTGTGAAGAAATACTGCAGCACTAAACCTTTATGCACAGTTTATAGAGTTCAATTTACATAATTCACAAAATTAAGCCACTATATACAATGGCTTTTTTAGTAAAAAGGGTTTAAAATTATTTTTTAATTCATGTAGATGTGTCTGCCTTCTTAATTCTTGTAGGAGTAATAATGGATTTTAGATACCTCGTGACAATGTCTGACACATTTCTGTTTTACGTGATTGTGTAATTTAGTATGTGTGTGGTGTTGACAGACATCAGTTATTGTTTTTACATTTCCATATTATTATTGGCAAACAGGATATTTAAAAGGATATTTTAAATTCAAGGAGCTGCTATAGGCATTGTTTTTAAACTCCAAAAATGCTGTTTTTACTTTTTATATTATTTTGACAAACAGAGCAGTTTGGAATTCATGGAGCTACTAGAGGCATTGTTTTTAAACTGTGAATATGTTCTCAGGACATCCAATTCATCCTTATCAGTATTAATTGACTTACATGTACGTAATTTGTATCAAGTTACTCAATATTAAAAAGCAAGACTCTTGGTATTAATGTGAAATAAATGTTCACAATTGAAATCGAAATTCTTTTTACTGGGATAGTTTAACTAAATAAAACCTAACACATCAATATTTTATTTGAGATGAGTTAAATTTCCATATTATTTATAATTTTCTGGCCTTTCCTTGTTTCTCTTGCTGAATATCCTTTCTTCTTCAAGCTGGAAAATGCCAGGTGTGAATGATAGTTTCAATAGAGTTAAAGCTCTTTGAAAATACATGTGATCTTTTTCACTTCAGTAGTCGTAGTTTGGACACACACAGTGAAGATACCAAAGTCCATGTGCACCTAAGCGTAGGATTTTTAAGTCAACTCTCTCCACATGGACGAATTCAATCTTCGCACTAGTGTACCGCCAGTTGAACCACCAGTTATTTTTCTACTGCTTGCAACTGTTGATCTCAAGTTTTTACTGACAAGAATGAATAATAATTAACTTAATACTTTTAATTATCATATTATAGAGTCAACATGTTTTTAGTTGACTTAATATCAAAATTAATCCAAATGTATGTATAAATTTCTATACTTAGTAAAATTTTCCCTGCCAGTTGTTAAGCATCTAGTGCACATCCTCATGTTATGTATAATTTTGTCTATCACTTACCTAATAGCACCAGCTAATGATTGTTTTCTTTCAAGGACATTGCCTCGTCCATTGCAAGAGCACGAGGAGATCAGCTTGGCGAACCTGGCCCATCTTCATCCGGCAAGAAGAAACGACCTAGAATTGAGATAGAATATGAGACTGAGATGGAGAAACAGCTGGCGCCCAGTTAATGCTTGAATGCAAGTGTAAAATAAATTAAAATATTTTATTTAAAAACAAAATGTTTAGTGTCAGTTTTAATTTTTAATCCTCACTTCCAAACTCTTCAAATCTTTACATTCAATATGCACATGGTCCTTCACTAACTACTATGACTAAACGTGTCATTAAACCCCAAATCAGGATTCAAGTATAGAATCAGGTATAGTTCCAGGTATAGAATCCTGAGCAGGTAAGCTACTGCCAATGTTTTAAATTTTTTTTTGTTATTTCTTTTTGATTTGTGGGCTATTGTACCACCATCCATATTGAGAGTCTTCTTGATGCCATGAAGCAGTTCTGCTTAAATATTACTATTGCATATATGTAAATATTACTTCTTTGAGATTTTCGAGTGATGTAAGAACTTACTAGAACTTGAGTGGTGTTTTTATTTATCTCAAAAGGATTCATATAAATATCAAAGAAACTAATTTACTTCCACACTTCTCTTTGGAGTTCAACCTCTGCCTACCATTTCTCATGTACTATTAATTGCTAATGTAGTACTCCTTTATAATGAAAAAATAAGAGTTTTCAATATTTTATGGTGGTAAATGTCGAATATTAATCTGTCATTGACAGAAAACATAATGTAAGGACATTGTGTTACAGATAATGTTAAGGCCATACAATGGTCAGGAATAGTTTTATTTTTGGTGCCAGCATGTCAAAATGATCTACTCTTGGGTTAATGCTACATCACAAAGAAATTAATAATCTCTCGTTATAACTCACACTCGTTATAGCCGACGGTCATTTAAATTCGCCTCTTTCGTCATTTATAACGGCACCATAAGTAGGCAAAAATGAGCCAGTATTATGCCGCTACTCATAAAGTCATATGACAGACCGAATTTCACAGCTGGAGGGAGACGCGAGGGGAAGCTTCATTGTGGACGGTTGCTATGCCAATACCGAGCGGTCGACAATGCTTCGTGGGGGTCAGAGTGGTAGTGAGGAACATGGCGGTGTAGCCGGATTGCGCCTAGTGCTTCATGCGGCAGCGCAATGACTCGGGAGACTTATTTTTAAGTTTGCCCTCGTTCACGAAACATAGCCAAAGATAATACCGATGCATGACATACATTAGTTACGAGTGCATGACTTTTGGTAACGATATTTTACAATCTTTTTAATGAAACGATCTATTTTCAATGCATTTTCGGATGGGTTGATACAACTACTAGATGGCTCATTTTTTCATTATAAAGGAGTACTACATTAGCAATAGTCCATGAGAAATGGTAGGCAGAGGTTGAACTCCAAAGAGAAGTGTGGAAGTTAATTAGATTCTTCGATATGCCTACCTTGCAGCGTTTTGGCCCCTCTGTGCGACATCTCCAAAACCGAAAAAGGTCAAACAAACTCTGTCAGCCGGGAGGGGTCATGACAACAGTGTTTTGGGATCGAAAGGGAGTATTATTGGTTGATTTAATACCCCAGGGAACCACTATCAATACGGAAAGATACAGCCAAACACTACAAAAGCTTCTCCGCGCCATCAAGAACAAACGTCTAAGAATGCTGACGAAGGGGGGTCTCATTTCATCACGACAACGCGCGCCCACATATGGCTAATCGGACGCAGGAACTGATCTCGAAGTTTGGGTGGAAAGTGATCCCTCCGTATACAGCCCCGACGTCGCACCCCGTGATTTCCACATGTTCCTCATCCTGAAGAAACACCTTGGAGGGATGAAGTTTGCGACGGACGACGAGGTGCAAAAGGGAGTCAACGCCTATCTTCGCAACGCAGACGGAAGCTGGCATGACGGTATCCAAAAGTTCATCGTGAGGATGAGGAAAGTCATCGAGTGCCAGGGTGACTACATTGAAAAATAGCTGAAGCCATGAGCTTTCCAACGATGTATCCAACAATGTTAATAAATGTCATTTTCTATGAAAAAAAATTGGAGACCTTATTTTTAAGTTCGCCCTCGTAGATAAGGTATGGCCTGCGGTTAACAATTACGATTCCATAAATTATAGGAGGGTCGAGAGATTGACAGTCCTATTGAGGTCAACACAGACAAATGGGCTTTTCCTGTATTGTCCTCAAGTCTAGCTCACAGCTCCATGTGTTCTTTTATTCCGATTGATCGGCTATAAGGACAAAATAGCACCAGGAAATGACAGAATGGCACAGATTCCAAGATAAGTTGTTCAGTCATTCCTTAGGAAAGTCTGTGGCATCAAACCTTAAAGTCTTCTCTCGTAAAATCACCACAAAGTCTCTCGTAAATCACCACAAAGTCTCTCGTAAAGTCTTCATTACAATGAAGATTCGCGAGGCATGACAATGTAATGCATGTTTGAATCCTATGATTTATGCAACCCTATCACCAACTACAGCGAAATCTACTCGCTATAGCGATAGTGCAGGTGTGACCACTCGTAATCACTGGTGGAACTCCCTATGTTTTAACATGTGGACCAACCAATGCAAAACGATCACTCGCTATAGTGATTCTCTCGTTATAAGATATACTCGCTATAGCGGACTTCTACTGTATTAATTCCAGTATGTTTTTTTTATTCATTTGAAGCTTTATAAGGGTCTTTTCAGTCATATTATTAATATAATACCTAAGCTTCAAGTTCCTATTTGCACTCCTATTTCAACAATAAATGTGCTGCTGTTCCATAACAGGGGATTAACTAGTCAGCCATATTCCCTGATATAATGAATAAACAGTGTGGTAGGTATAGATGCATAGATGTATATTTATTTGCATATATTTATCCCTTCCCCCAAAAGTTGACATGATAGGAGTAATTGCATGCATTACATTAGCCTTTAGAGTTATTCAAACAGGAATAATGATAATTGTCTCGGATAGGGTTAGATCAAACAATGAAATGTAGTCCGCATTAGTTAGGAACCAAAGAAATGTAACCCGCATATCTAGATATCTGCCCAATTGTGGGGTGGTCCTTTAAGTGGTTAACAATATTATTGAAGAAGGTAATGATAAATCATCTCATTTCTCTTTCTCCTGATGAAATTGTTAAAGGAAAAAGTTAATTTTAATCTTGACAACTACCTGACTCAGCCTACTTTGACATATATTACACATGACAGTATGTTCAGACCCCCATTATTCGCCATTAAATATTGTGCAGCTGGATTAACAAAGAAGACTTAATACTTTTTAGTTTGGAGACATAAATTTTTTGTGGTGTGTATGGCTAAGAAGCTAGAGAACATAAAAGCAGAAGTTATAGAAAGGAAACTTGGGTAAATTGGGATTGAATGAAGTAAAATATAAAGTTAAGAGGAATTATTGGAACAGTATTGTCGGGTCATTGCAGTACCTGAAAGCAGATGCAAAATAATGTGGCTAGAAAGTGATTGATTCAATGACATAAGAGAGAAATGAAGTCCTCACAAGAACAGAAAAGAGAAGACAAAACATGATTGTGATGCACAACTCTCACACCTATCATTCAGGAAGAAAGGTTTTCTAGCAAAGTCCTTATTATTACCAAACCTGACTGAATTTGCATTATATATGCAAATTCAGTCAGATGCTGAAAAATCACTGACTCATTGACACAAATCCCGGGGACTTTTACTCTGGCTATCAGTCTGAAATTTTCTCGGAAGGTACTTATTCATCCAGTGAGTATGGAAAAAATCAAAAACCCCAAGAAAGTGGCACGTGTTCCAATCCAGAGACATTCGTTTTTTTACATGCAAAGTAATTGGGAAATGAGAATTTTATTGTGCACTGCGAGTTTCATTCATTCTTTAAAGTATGATAGATAGGAGCTTCTGACTTGGACTAAAAAATGAACGAAACATTGAAGTTTCTTATTCTATCCATGTTTATCTGAATCTCAGTCTAAAAATTGAGTAAATTGCGTTGAAGTGTGAAATTTTTTACGTACATATATATTCAGATTTTATACTTGGTTGCTAGCCGTTTAACCATGTGAGAATCAACCTTGGATGGATTTATAATCCATTATTGCTCTATAATTGAATGCAACGAAGGCACCTGGGTCTTTTTTGGTAAATCCATAGTAAATAATAAACGTTCTAATGCAATTTATTTTCTATCACAGACTAATCTTTCTACAGTTTCCTTGCATTATTTCTTTATAATGGATTATTACAGTAATAGTTAGCATAAAAATGTTATTTCCTTTGCGGTAAATATATAATAATTTTTACATCTTTTAACACAATTTACGCGTATCAGAATATATCCTCCATACCGGATTCCAGCCTATGGTGCCAATTTAGCGATTTTGATGCTACAGTTGGTGACTTTTTCTTCCTGATTCAGCGACGTCTGATATATTTTCCCTTCTGGAATTTTCCAGTTCTGTCCAATTGAAGTTTTTCATATTTTGAAGTTTTCACGAATGCTAATTTTTTCTCCTTCCATCACCTTTCCCTCAGGACATCTATTTCACTCTCACGGGGATGCTTTTGGTGGACAATGCGATAAATGATATTGGACAGGAAAAAATTGTCTTGGCATTTATTACACAAATATTATCTAAATTATTAAAATATCTTTATGAAATAATAAGTATTTTGAATAATATTTAATAAAAATAATAGGATACAAGGGTTATCCCTTTGCATACCTCCTGTATTCTTATTATTGCGACTGATTGTATCATTTTTCTGATAAAATATTTTTTAAAGAATCAGAGCATCTCTTTTGAATTATGTGGTTACAAAAGTTGCTTTTAATATTTAGTGTAGAAATCACCATTCAGTGACTACCCTCTAGTTGCCTTTGTCTCTAATTAACAGGCTCGGGAAGCTGTGGAAATGCGAGCTCAGCTGGAGAAGAAACTGGCACAGAAGGAGAAGGAGAAGAAAGAGGAAAACCTCAGGGCTCTTGCTCAGAAAGCCAGAGAAGAAAGAGCAGGGATACGTACTTTGGCTGCTGTTGGTAAGGACTTGGAAAATTGCTCATAACTTGCACATACTTTAGGGTAAAATGTTTCCAGTAACCTTATTGGTTATGTGGTATTCCTTTAATTGAGCTGTAATCTATATTTCTCAGTGTAAAGAAATATTCCAATTAACCTGACATGATAATTGCAATCCATTCATTTGAGTCAAATTGATTATCTACATCCCTTCAAAATTTCAACTAATTGCTTTGTTGTTGTATAAACATGTTTAATGGCTCCATCTTATTTCATGTAAGGTTATAGATTATTTTAAACCTTGAAATTCTATAATATTGTGCACCATTGCATTATTTTTACTAAATCTCATTTGTTTTCACAACATAATACGATATTTTAATGATATATTATTATAAATAAGCTCTCATAAAACAGTATTTTATTAACTCTACTATACAATTATAGATAATAATCATAAAAAGGTGTAGACCATTAAATAGCTTACCATCCATAGTACTATACAACTATAGGTTAGCAGTTTACAAGGAAAGTTGTTTTTTCATCTAAATTATAACAAATGGGTATTGTAAATCAAATATAAGGAAAAGTCCATTGTCCCCAACCATTAGTATATGGATGTTAATGGGATGTGAAACCTAGTGTATGTAGGTAATATGAATTCTGTGATAGAAATCATTGTATAATATTATTAGGTTCTTAAATTTAAATCCATAATTTTGTTCATATAGATTCATGAGTATTTCAGAATCTTACTTCTGCCATGTTCATAAAATAGGAAGGGATATTGAGAGGTGAATTTGTGTGATAAATATCATCACCAATTTAAAACTGATCAGGGAAAAAACAATTCTTGAAGCAAGTTTTGCCTCTCTTTTTTAATGTTGTGTAACAAAGTTACATCAAACTCACTGCATTAGTTAAAAGAATAAGTTACTATATCAATTAAACACATGATGTAACATATATTTCTCTAAATTCAGTTCCATTATCCATGCAACTCAAGTAATTTTCTATCATTACAGAAAAGGATGAGGAAGCAAGGGAGAGAGATCAGCTTCGATATGAGAGACATAAGGACAGGCAAAGGGATAGAAATCTGGCCAGGGCTGCTCCAGATAAGAGGTAAGTTCATTTTGTTTCTATATCATAGGAGTGTTCCAGAGGAAATGACTTGGGGTGGAAAAATTAGTGAGAGGAGAATATGAATGGGAGATTGGATTAAATATGAATGCCTTTTACTGTTTGTTTCTTTTTAGAGAAAATGGATCCTCAATGGAGTCTTTGTCCTTATTTATCTTAATTTTTAATGTAATTGTAATGTATATTTTAATGAACCTACAAAATTGTTACTTTTATTCATGTGTGTGAATCATCAATTATAATTTTGGTTTAAATAGCACTTCAAGTATTGAACCTTGTACCATAAATTAATTTTTGAATTATGTATTACATTAATATATTTATCTTCTGTTCTCTAATCAGATTTCACTGAAATATTCATTTTGAAAAGATAAGGCAGATTTCCACAGAATGAAATATTTATTTGACTCAGAGTTTCGGCGCACAGCAC
>WURS02012535.1:0-12302 GCA_011762765.2 Rhinocypha anisoptera | reverse complement strand
AGAGCACATAAAAATGGCGAACAAAAAAAGCGTCGAGGGAGATTGAAAAGAGCCGATTACTGTGAGAAAAAAAAATTAAATAGGCCGGGAACGGGATCTTCCGCTTTCCGAGCGAATGATCCACCATTAATATACGTACATTTTTTTCCCATTGGGTACTCGAACGGGTTTGTCAGCGTGCTCGAGTAATACCGAGTAATCGCGAATTATAGAGTAAAATCCCGCTATAACACGCCTCGCTTTACTGCGGCTATCACCAGGTCCCCCAAAATTATTACGTTGACTATTTTCTTTGTTAGTAGGAGGTAACTTTGTAGCGAATTTTTATCCCATTCGTGCCTACCGACGCGTCGCAGTGGTGCTGCTTCAAACGAGCACATAAACGCATTTGAATCATAAAGCATCATTCTCTATTGTATTCCGAAAATAAGTTAGTTGAAAAATTTAGTTTTACCAAGTTTGTACGAGTATTGTAATTCCCGTAATAACACGGGTGTAATCTTTGTCCCCTTAGACCCGCGTTATATCGGGATTTTGCTGTAGTTTTAATAATCTATCGAATGATATTTTATAATGTCGAATTTATAAATTCTACTCGATATAATTTTATCGTAAAAGTAAAGTACTGCACTCAAATTATTAGTCCTGTGGATGAGGCTTTGGTTCTTTTGTAAAGATAAATATTTGGAACACAAAAAAGATATTAGAAATCCTTTTCTTGAATTGCCCTGGATACAACAAGAGTTTAGAAATGAAACGAATCTTATACAATGATCTCAACACTGTATTTCTACAAAAATTATTTCATTGGTACCACTAGTTTCAACGCCTGGAGTCGATACCTTTCAGGTAAGCTTTCACTGACTTCTAGTATTGGTAATTTTGTTCATGGGGTGCTTCGACGGCTATGGTCAGTTCACACCTTTTCACATCGTAGAACAAATCCTATTGGAGAAACATAACATCCATGCCTTGGGAGGGACCTTTGGGATCGAGTTGGCTCTGATGATCGGTCATGACTCGACCATCAGAGACAACTCCTGAGGGTAAAGAGGTTGAAGTGGAGTCCATTGCCTTGTGGGAACCAATCAGGAGGGGAGAGATTGAGAGGTGTTTCACAGGGAATTCGACCGCTGCGGGCCACGACGGGCCTCTGCGCGCTTATTGTGGTCAGTCCCAATTTCTATCCTAGAGGGGAACTTAATTATTTTCCTCTATCTTAGAAGGCTCCAGAGGCGCTCCAGAGGGCAAGAACGGTGTTCACACCGAAGAAAAAAGAGACTTCACTTCCAGGAGACCTCGGGCCTAGCACCATCTCATCTGTACTTCTCCGTCTTTTTCACAAAGTGCCGCCGCCTTCGGGTGGTCAAGATTGATTCCCGGCAGAGAGCGTTTGGTTTTACAGAGGCTGCTCAGAAAACATCTTCCTCTTGGACATTATTCTTAGGGTTCAGAGAGCGGAGCATCGGCCGATGTTTCTTGCTTCGGTCGATGTCGTCAAGGCATTCGACTCTGAATCTACCAGTGCTCTCTTGCTGGCGATGAGGCGTAAGGGGCTGCCGACCGAAATGGTGGAATGTGTGTCCTATGCCTATGAACTGAGCAGGACGCGATTCGAGGGGTATCCGCGGGTGGGCACCCGTCCGGAGGTGTGAGGCCGGGGGATCCCCTCTCCCCCTTGCTGTTCAACTTCGTTATGGATGAACTATTGGCCAAGATCCCTGTAGACATAGGTGTCAGGATGTCCGGGGACAACCATGACGCCCTCGCTTTCGCGGATGACCTAATTCTGCTGTCTTCCACCAAATTAGGTCTGCAATCCCTCCTTAATACCACCATTGATCACCTGAGGGGCTGCGGAATGGAGGTAAACCTGGACACAAGCTTCGTTGTTTCCGTTGGGTCCATTCTTAAGGAGAAACGGGTGGCCATCGACCCGAATTGTTTCTTTAGTGTGGGCAGGAAAATTCTCCCGGCCTTCAAACGGTCAGACGAATGGAAATATCTGGGTGTACTCTTCTCGCCTGAGGTGCGTCTGACGCCAGACCTAAGAGCCATTCTGGCATCACAATTAATGAGGGTGACGACCGCACTCCTAAAGCCCCAACAAAAGCTGTGGGCCTGTGGGAGTATGTATCCTCCCGTCACTAATATATCTGGCAACATCTGGGGTCGTGTCGTTGGGGTTGCTACGGTCCCTTGACAAGATTACCCGCGTGACGGTGAGGAAGGGGCTACGTCTACCGCATGACTGTCCAACGACATTTGTTCATGCCGATATAAAAGATGGCGGTTTGGGAGTACCTACGTTAAGGTGGACTATTCCGCTTCTTTGCAGGAGCAAATTAGTGTCCCTTACTAAGAACTCCTATGTGTACGGGCAAGATGCGGGAAGACTCCTAACACAGGAACTCGCTAGGAACACTCTAAAGCTTATAGACGGGTCATCCGCGTTTGAGACCTCAAAATTCATTAGGAAGATGTGGGCGGAGGCACTGTATCGCTCTGTTGATGGCGCAGCACTGAAGGAGGCAAGTGGGGTCCCGCAGCAAAATGCGTGGGAAGGGAATGGCACGCAGTTTTTGTCCGGGAGCGACTTCATTGAGTCCATTCATCTAAGGATCTTCTTTCTCACGCAATCCCACTTAGATCACGGACCTCCCGAGGGCGCCTGGGAGATCGGAGTTGCAGGGCATGCTGCAACGCCACCGAGACCCTAAACCACAGATCTGCCACCGCATTCGTGGTACTAGGGTGAAGAGACATGTGGTCAGTTATATGGAACGAGGCATGAAGAACCGCGGTCTCTACGTGACCAGAGAGGAGATATTTGATACAGCAGAGGGGAAACGGAAGCTTGCTCTATTTGCTGTCCACGGAGAAAAGATACTGGTGATTGACGCGCAGGTGGTAGGTGAGCAAGCTGATCTGGATAGAGCCAATAATTGGAAAATTTATGAGTACAGGGACAATAGGTCGTTCCTCAGCGAGATCCGGAGGAAGAGGGGAAAAGAAGCGATTGGGGTCCTTGCCGTCACCATCAGTAGCCGAGGTATATGGAGCCGAAGTTCTGGGCGAGACAACTTTGAAAGCGGGTATTAGAGGAAAGAAAGATCTTAGGGTACTGGCCAAGAGTAGGGTTGACTAGTGGGTGGGGGGGGGCTCGTTTCGGTGCATTTTTTCAACAAGTGCACCAAGAGGAGACCATAGTGGGAGAGTAAGCGGAGTTGGTCGGCCAAACCGCTTCTTACCCGGAGTTGGGTAAACGGCCGTATGACGTTTGCCTGCAGTCGGTTGCTGCCTCCCATTAATAGGCACAATCAGGTGATGCGGTTTTTAGTGGGCTTGTTCGAGTCTCATGCTCCCCAGGGACACCTACCTTGGGAGTGCGTAAATGAATCTTCCGCACCACCTCAAAAAAAAATAGCCGACGAGCACGCTACCCACCAGGCTAACCCGATCGGCTATTCACATTGTTGAGTGAATCATTGGGCATTGTCTTGGATGAACGTAAGCTGTGAAGGGGTCGAAGTCGAACACTAAATTCAAGCTCCGCTCAAGGCTTTAAATGAAGTAAGCCGAGCTTCCGATGGTTTGTGTCTGAACGCCTAACGAAACTGCTCCTTGTTGCGCTTTCGATAAGTGTGGCTGGACCTTAAGGCGGAGAATGATAAATCCGGTCACCATCACAGGTTATTAATCTGAAGACTGGCTTTCAAAAACCCAAGCAGGCACCTTTCAAACTCTTCACACCCCTGAAGTCCTAACACTACCATTCTCCATTAATCCTTCTCAAACAGCACCCTTGACTCATCTCTAGGTTTCTTCACTCTTAGCAGTAGCATTGATGTTTATAGGGTACTTCGACGGCTATGGTCATTTCGCACCTCTTTAAATCATGGAAAAAACCAACCAGACAAAAACAACGCCCATGCCCTGGGCGGGATCCGAACCCGCGACCTTTGGGTTAGCCGGCGAGCACGCTACCCAACAGGGTAACCCTGTCGGCTCCTTCACTTCCAATTAGGTTTTCACTGATTATCGTACCTCAATATCTATAATACATAAAGGCAATGCCTGAATAGTTTTTACGCAAATTTTAAGATCTAGTTGGAATGGTTACGAAAAAAGATACAATATTCTGTATATCCCCATGCATAACTTATTTCTTACAAGTAAGATGGAAAATAAGAAGCAAAAACCTCACATGTTTCTAGTACCAATTTGGTAGCATGAAATACAGCTTTAAAATGAAACGCGATAGAAGTTAAATCTTCCTAGAACGGAATGAATTACCTTATAATAGATAAATATGTACTTTTTAATATGAAATATTAGTAAACATTTTGGGAAATTATATTTATTCACAAAATTATAAGCCAGCTCGAATTATTATAATTATACACAAAAAAAAGATCACTATGGTATCTTTGGAGTTACATCGGACTTATTGAACTTCAGGCCTTACGTGTTCAGACTGTAATCCGATCCGAACTGCTAGTATACAAAGGTGCGTAATCCACTTAGTAAACTCAGCTCATCGTTGCCGACGGAACAGATTCCAGAGTAAAATTAGGGAACTCTAGAAGGAGAATAATTTCTTTTAAGAAACCAAACAAAAGTACTCATGGTGAGTTCCTGTTTTCGAAAATCTACTCCAACACTCGTGAAAAATTTCGACCTATAAATTCTAGGAAGATACGTCAACTAAAAATTTACTTTTGTCTGAAAAGTGTAACTCACGAGAAGGCCGATAATCTCTTCGACCTGATATATCCGCCCAAGAAGCCCCACATAAACATTCTATCTTACCTTATAAGTTGGCGTCAATCCATATCTAGCTCATGGTGCCTGGTTTTAAGAGAGACAAAACGAAAATTAAAAGATTACCGTAGATTGAATTACTTCACGAAAGAAGCGTCACTCACTACCTAGTCAAGCGATACTTGTGAGGGATCAAAGTTTCATTTCTTAACTTGAAAATTACCGTGCACCGCATGTATTCGAAAATAAAGAAATTATATGGTAAATGATGAAGAACTTTTTCAATGTTCCACTACTACTTCTATCGTATATGTAGTATCTCAAACGGTTTCGACGTCAATCAAAGGTCATTATTCAAAAGTAACATAAATTATTGATGGAGCCATAGTGCTGTTTTCCGCAGATTGACCCTACATTAAGCTTTTACGCACATGGAAAAGCAATGCCCGGACTATCACCTGATGTCAACGGACTTTTTCAGCTGAAATCTGTGCGTGAACGCATGGAATATTCAACAGAAATTTCCATGCAACTCCGCAACGCAGACTGACACCCTTTACTGATGTCTCGAGGTAACTGTTATGAGGCATAATTTATACGAATCGGCATTGTCTTCGCACACACACAAACGCACGTAATGACAAGGGCATGAAGGAATATTCATCTGAAATTATCACCATAAAAGTATAGGGTTGCGAGGAAAAATTTGAATTCTCCGCATGGTGGCAGAGCAACCATTTTTTTTTCCTACTGCCTTTAAATTTCGTAGACGTTTCGGGAAGAAGAAGAAACAATTTTTTTATTTGAATCTAGCGCATCGAGCCCTTCGTTTCGTTTTGTCTCAATCGCATAAAAATTGACTTAAGAAAAACAATGATCAGCAATCCAGCATGGATGGATTTTTACTCCCATTTCTGAATTTCGTTTGCACTCTTATCCCCTGGCCTTAAGAATTCGCGGTGAACGCGTTCGACTTTTTTCCCCCGAGAAACGTGTCGTAACGCAGGGTCTCCCTTCACGCTCACATTGCTTCCCACTAACACTCTTATAACATCCTTCGTCTCTCTCCCTCGAGCGCCTTCAAAATTCAAAGCCATTCGGCCCTTTCCCTCTGTCCGATCTAATTCGAAAGTGACCTTAATGAAGCCGTCATCTTTTTTTTCCTTAAGAATTTTTCTCATTGTTCTGGGATCGCTTTGTTAAGTGTTCAAGGCACATATGTTTAATGACTACATGGCCTTGCTGACGCCAACCATTTTAAGGAACATAATTACCTTTAGGCAAACACAACATCCGTGAAATTTAGTACGATTGGCCACCCTTGAGGGCGCTACTCACTTGGCTAACACAGCCGCCAAACGAATGCGTCGTTAGGTAGGCACTTAGAACACATGCTCCTGTGGCCGTGTATTTTTCCGGTAAATATCTATTTATTCACTCAACGATTAATGAGTTTTCATCACATCAATTTTTTTTTAAACTTCAAAGTGTCTGAATTTAAAAGCTGGAGCGACACACGAAACAATAATTTGCATTACATTCATAAAATTTCTTCTTTTTGTGAACAACACTTGAAAAAATCAAGAACTATCCACAAAAATGTGTACTCGACACTACGAATCGTCCTCATGAAACGGCAAAACATCTCGTGATCCGTCCATAAAGGATGGCGCGTAAAATACATATATAGGTATAGATATCAATATACATCTAGGGCCTTGGAGTAAACTCGTGATCCTTAAGAACTGTGTTAAATGATGAAATGAGAGCTCGAGTAGGGCTAAGCTTTACTAGTATTTCGTACTGCTAAGGAACTTTTTAGGGAGTCGAAAGAATGAATGAGAGGAGTATTTTATGAGACACTCCGTTATATCTTGAGAAATTCGCATATAATGACGAGAAAAGGATACAAGGAACGAAGAATGGAAAGTCCTAAACCTCCTTCCACCCTTCCATTCCCATCCTTGAATACCCTCCTCCCTCCGGGTCTGAAGAGTCTGATATAAATGCTGAACAGACTTGAAACAACACCGTAAGAAAGGAAGGATAAAATCTCTTCCTGTGATACCTATACCTTCAAATAACTACAAGTTGAAACATATTTTTTGAGGCTCTTTCGAACCTTCCTTCCTTCTACCCTTCCAATTCCATCCTCTTATGCCTTCTTCCCTGGTTTTAAGAACTCAATAGTGCTGAACCGACTTGAAAACACGAGCTAAACACAGGAGTCAAAATGCAGTTTGACACCATCAGCGTCTAACGCAAAGAGTACCGGCTCGCAGTAGCAAATACACGCACGCAGGGGAGATGTGACTTCGTCGGGAGGAGGCTGTTGGCATCTCGGATTGGCAGACATTATACGTAACCTACAAGCGTGCGGGAAACTACTTGGACCCTTTTTTTCTTATTCAAACTTTCGCCACTTAAAACAATTAACGACCTCTTATTCTTTCAGACCTCCCTTCCGTTACACTCACAGCGCAACGTTAATGCCATGACGATCACAACAGAGAGTCGGTTTAACCTGAAAATAATTATTTTGCATTGGAACGAATGGGGGTGAGATGAACGTTTATTCGTTTACATTTCAGACGATGAAATAAATTTCGTGTGAATATTTGAATCTACTACACAGTGGGACGTTTTCACGCAAGACGTTAATTTCATGTTTCAATCAGTTCATCATCTCAACTCTATTTAGCAACGGAATAAAATTATACTGGCACAGTGGCATTTGCAATTCTTAGAAACGGTGTTGCGATCAATAAATGCATGGAAAAGCATAATCTAACGTCTGAGATACACTGTAATACCGTTTTATAACCCCAACTTTATTCTAAAAGTTATACGAACACAAAATACCATTTAATCACATTACGTTTAGAGGTATAAAGTACTTTTAATCCATTTCTTTTGACAGCCTTCTCGATGATTTGAGCAGGTCTGTTATCAAATTTTAAGAAACGAGTCTTAATTTTTTTTAAAAGAATTAATTTTTTTTCCTTGATAATAAAATGAGAAACTTTATCATGAGAAAGAAGTGCCAACCAGTATTTTTTTCTGAATCCGGTGTGGATTTCGTCACAGCCTATGAATGCCTGCAAGCATGAATTCCATATGTGAACCAGTAGGCTGCTAAAAAAAGGGCAGTGTGTATAAGCATAACTATGACGTCTACAGTTTGTATCAAAATCACATCTTATTTGATACTGAATAAATAATTCATATGATTGTAACTTAGCTAATGGATGACGTAGATATTTTATAAAATGTGGTAAAATTTTAGTCAGTGATTTCAATAAATATTTATTAGATTTTTTTGTTCTAGAATGGGGTTTAAGAATAAATGAATTAGTAAGGGACCCCCAAGATGTGGTAAGTATAACGTTTAATTGCTCTAAATTTCATGATTGAGACAAATGTATAAGCGTTCTTTATTTTCACCTTCTAAGTAGTGCCTAGTATGCCACAGACTGGTGATGTCTACACCTGAAAGGTCAAGAGAAAGCTCAACTTCTCCATAGTCAAAATATAAGTCCCAGATACCACGTTTCACGGACGAATATTATAAATAAAAATTTTTTCATCAGTTCTAATTATTATATTTAGGATGTATATGAAATTTAATATTATTGGAGCCTTATAACTTGAAAAATATTTGATGGAAATTAGTAAACGTTTCTTCTAATTACGAATCACGAAGTTTTTATTAAAAAAATTTAATTTTTTAAGTAGTATCGGTCGTCCCCCCTCATGACCCCTCCCCTTTGACCCCTGTCTCTCTTTCTCTCTCTCTCTACCTCTGCCGCCCCCTCCTCCTCTTGCTTACCTTCCACTCCTATCCTTGATTTAAAAATTACCAATTCTCTATAAGGCAACCTAAAATGTATTTGGAACAAATGGGAACAAACAATGAACGCAAATAATAACAAGTTAAGAAATTAAGTAGTTGATTTATGCGTAGTGACCTTCTGAAGTATTTACTTCGTGAAGATTATCACTCTCGATTTCTCTTTGGCCCTCTTCACAATTCCGACTTAAACTTTTCGACGACCGTGTGGACTCATCAAACACTCATCCAAATGCGTCTCTTTATTCAGAGACAAATAATCCACGCCGGCAGCGTCGAATGGAACATCACCCTAGTGCATGACTGGCATGCCTCGACCCTGAGAATGGTGGGACCTCAAATAATGGGCGGCTTACGAATGGAATAAGCCGCGCACTTAGTAGAAGAAGAGGGGGGAGGTGCGGTGCGATGGTCGGAGGCGGGAAGTCAGGGTTGTGGGTGGGGGAGGGGGGGGGGAAGAGTGAGAGAGAGCGAGGATAGAGAGAGATAGGATAGAGAGAGAGAGAAGCGAGTGGGGGGTGGCATGGGAGCGAGAGAAAAAAAGGGATGAACGAAGCGGAGGGGAGATAGCCGAGTGAGGGGGAGGGAGTCGAGAGCGAATTGAGTGAGTCTGGCGGAGGGAGGGACAGCGGGGAGAGGCGTGGGCTCGGTTTAAGGCACCCGATGCCTCCCGCGGGGGAGAGTGGTCCGGGGATGGGTTATAGGGATCGTACAAAAAACCGTTACTCTTTTGTTTTCTATTTTATTCTCATTCGTTTTACACCAATTGCCGTCTCTCTCCACAATTCTCCCGCACACTGTTCTCAAACCTCCTCCGCGTAACAGCTGCCTCTTAACCTTGCGGATACCTCCCTTTTACATCTTCTCCCGCACTTCCCGAACTTTCGACCGGTTTGCGTCTCTTACTTCCCATGGACCCTCCACTCGACACTCCGAACTCGTTCGTCACAATATTTAGCTTTTTCCCTTCTCTTCAATCCGGTTGTTATTTTTTCTGCTTATGTGATATTCGGAAACCCATGTGGTTAGATATAAAAAAAAACACCATTTAAAAGAAATGGTGTTTTTTTCGATATTTTGAAAAACGATAACATTAAACACAAATAAATTTATTCTTTTTAGGAGTGTAAACTGCCTATGAGACATTATTTTTTTATTAGCATTATGTATTTTAATGAGATAATCACGAATATGGAGGTTAATGCTGTATTTTATTCAACGTAATGTTAGAAATTATATTTAATAATGCCTAACACATTTTTATTTATCATCACATAGACACTAAAGTAAGAAAGGTATTACTAATTGATAAAAAAGATGTATTAGTTTTAAAGCAATTTTTTCCTGAATTATGTCCACATCCATGTAGTATAATACATACTAAAATACATATTAAATTTCATAAATGAGGCGAGAAAATAAAATGTCAGTTACTACTTCGTTATCATGGTTTTTAGAGGTTGTTATGAATTTGATGGCATTAAAATACTACTACTTATTAACTTACTTCTTCATTCTATTATTAACTACTGTATTCATTGTCATATTATACGCATTGTATATAAAATAGAAAGTAGAGTATATTTAAAAAGTAGACCGTGTAGCTCTGGCCTTCTGTATATTGCATGATTATTATTTTTAGCCCTTTTAAGCTTAATAATATAAAGCCATGTGAACAATTTCAATCCAAAAACATAGATATTTAATCTAATTAAAATGAACAAAACTTTTCAATGAAAAAATTAAAAATATATATTAATCGTAATAGGAATCACTGCTCTTGGAAAAACTATTCGTTTTCTACTTCTACTTATTCTAAGCATTAACCTGTAAACCGCCGTATGGGTGTGTGGCAGGGGATGAGCCACCACCAAACATTCACATTCACTCCCAAATGCAAATGTTAAGAGACGCCTTGCACTCAGAATGAAGCATCCCGCGTGCAAAATAAAATAGTAGAACATCATCCACGACATGAAGGGCAATGTTAGACTTCTCTCTACAAACATGAATGTAAACAACTACAAACGCCGTCACAATATGCAAGGTCCAAACGGGAGCTCTTCTCCTTCTAAGTTATCAAAATACTTTCACGCATGACAAACTCCTTTACCTGTGGGTGGACAATGAAGTGGTTTCGCGACCCTGCCCTTACCCTTACCTCCCTCCACGATGAGGTGGAGGGAGGTAGGACCATCTCTCGCGGGCGGGTAGTTAGGGGGTGAGGATTAAGTGAAGGGCAGTGCTTATGTTTTTTTGAGAAAGTTGCGCAATCGGTACGGGTGAATTTGAACTCAATTGGAATTTTGAGTAAAATCAAACACTCAGCAATAACCAATACATGTAACGGTACACACTACTAACAGCCCCGAAGAAAAAAAAATATATATATACCTGGTACCACACAAACTAATAACAGAACAACCCAAGGAGTTTATGCGTAGGACTAAAGTACTATATTGAAGTCTACAACACAGAAAATTACTAAGTAAAACTAAATAAAACTAAAGACCAACTGCAAGCTAACACACATCACTGAAACAAACTAAAAGCATGAAAACGGGCAGTCGGGCGCAGGCAGACGCAGGCGAACTGCAGTCAGGCGCAGAGGCATGTGGTTAGGCCGAGTGTGAGTCACGGACGTCCGAACTCTTCGACGGTCACGTCAAGTTTTCTCGGCAGTTACAAATAAAATCCAACACTGCTGCCTTCTCGTGTTGTATGTCATCTATCACAATGGCAACAAGGTATATCTTAATTTATTTGATTAAGTTTTGTTTAAATGTATGCCATCATGTTTTTATACACTCACAAACTTTTGAAATGCTATATAGATTCAGAATTTGTAACTTCATTTTGAGTTTCGTCACACACATTAAAATCCATTCTTCATTCATCAAGATTTTCAAATTCTTGTTAACAAAGCTTCTGATGGTTGTAATTATAACCTAAGGCCTCCCGGAAAAACTTCTTTTTCTGTATTACATTTTTTAAATCCTGTGTAGTATATGTGTGTGATGATTGGCGCGTCAATGAAAAGTTTGCTAGCCTAGGTGGCAAAAAATTTTTTTTGTTCTTGTTCCTTTTCTTAAATTTCCACAACTTGCATATTCGTATATGTTTGGTTTTTATCTCTTTCAAGGAGTTCAGGCTCAAATATATGGAAGGTCAATTTGCTTAAAATGATCCAGAAACATTGTCAATTTTTTCTAACAGTTATTTAATGGCTTAGCTGATGCTGGTGGCATTAAGCGATGAAACTAGTTATGTCATTAACAAAATTTTTTAGTGGAAGTAGCATTTCTGGATCAATTATCTTAATATCATTAAAAATCCAAAAATGTCTTTTAAATCGCTGAAGAGTTATTTGTAGCCTTTTGAGAATTATACATTTCTCTTAATAGCTAGCACAGCGGCAAGCCGATACATAGTTTCAGTTTTGAAAAAATATGCCAGGGAGTGACATGGAGTATAAAATGAGATACGCTCTGCGAGTCTGGAACTCATTTAAAGGCTAACCTTTTCAATCCCTCGACTGAAAAAAAGAGGAGTTTCGCACACCTAAGCCCCCCTCTCTCTCTCGAGGGAGCGCAGCTGTGGGAGAGAGAGAGAATTCCCGAGAGGCCATGGACTTCGTCTCTTCCCTCTCAACCCCCAGCATCCTCCCGGTGGTCGTGATGAAGCTCAC
>WURS02012524.1:0-12302 GCA_011762765.2 Rhinocypha anisoptera | reverse complement strand
ATATGACAAATATCGATCCCAGCAAATCAGTAACTCGGTAACGGTAAATCCTGAAGGCATCACCTCTGGGGAAAATGTGTCTTACCTTCTGAGGCGAGTTTGACAAATGCATTCCATCCACCGAGATTTATTTTTAAATTGTTTTCTGACCCACCCTCGTCATTTCCCTTAGTTGTTGCTGAGTTTCAGTGGAATGCTGGTTATAAATGAAAGCATTTACATACTGTATGATATCATTAATCTGGAATTAACAAGGAAAATAAATATGGAATTCATTTTTCGATATATTCCTACGTGAAATATTTTGACTTTATTCAATCATTTCTCCACCACACCTCTTTGGAGGGAACTGGGCTACGCAGGTCAATAAGAGTCATCCCGGGTCTGCCGCCTAATAAACCTTTGTCGGAAATAGAAGCAACGTGTGCCCAGGCTACTTTTTTCCCACACACAGCCATCACGAAAGAAACTAGACTCCCACAGCCGAGGGGTTAAAAACCTCTTCAGGATCCAATACTTAACGACTACGACTACTTCTGAAACTTACTTCCTTCTTTCTTCTTCAGATTGGCCGAGGTAATTATATCCTTTAGGGGAGAGCACCACTCCATCTTCACCGACGGCCCACCCTAAACGGCACCAGATCCCCCCTGAAAGGTGCAAACAAAGATTGGGGCGTTCTTCCTCCATGGATTCAGGCAAATTTGGGAATGGACTGAAGTATATTCCACTTCCAACAGCTGCATGAGAATGGACCACCACTTTGTCATTTCCAAACTCAAGTCTTTCAGGCAAAGAGTCTTCTTTCATGATTGTTTTCCTGGAAGAAAAATTCACCATGAAAGTAAAATAAAAAATTTAATTAGATTAAGACGACTAACATTATGTTATCCACTGAAAGTTACATTGCAGTCTGGGAAGTGTGAGGTGATCCATTTTTTATAAAATATGGGAATTTATTCTTGCTGGTTGTTTGTGGCACATATCCTCTCTCCACTTCCTTTAAAACGTGACATTTGAACTTTCAATTTGCTATTTGTTCAGAAGGAATAAATTGATCATTCACAACTTCCATTATGTTGAAATAAATGACCAAGACACTTATTTGTGCTATTGACCTGCCATTCTCCATTTGTCATGGGAAATGCGGTTTCTTCCATTTCATTTCTTTATCTATGGAACATGGTAATGAGACATTTTTTCATTGCCTGTAGTGTCTCTGAAGATAAACATTAGGCTACCATTTGTGGCTTCTCAAAGATTCTGACACACATCGAAATATAGCTATGTACCTTTTATCAGTTGTCGGGAGCCTGGAGACAAATTTCACCTCAATTTAACTCATGTTAAAATTTTCCTACAGGTGGTGATGCATCCATATACCTTTCTTTGTAATTTGTTCAGTTTGGGAACCTTAAGATTACACATAGTACTAGGTATAAACACTTGTAATTATAATTTCAAAATTTAATTTGGCATGATATCAATTCCAAGTAAACTGTACTAACAAATACAAACATAACTCTGGTAACAGGCACAATAAACCTCCACCAGAAAAAATAAATCAAATAGAGATTAAAATTTGTTTTTTTTTAAGATCTAAATCTGACACATTGTATTTAGATGTCAATCTGTCATATTTAGTTCCTCATTGCATATGAGCACCTCCCAATAATGAATGAGAAAATTTTACAATCTATATAGATATGATTGCACTATTTACTGAAAGTTATATGTACCATCATTTTAATACTCCCAGAACATAAATCTTCTCCAAGTAAAAGCTAACCAATGGATATCAGAACTAAAAGCATACAGTTAAAATTATTACACACTGTGTAAAGGAGAATTTAAGGTGACATTTTGTAGAATAGATAAAGCATTAGAAAACTTTAATCTACTTACTATAAAATAATTCAACAGCCAACAAAATTATGCCAAATTAGTAATCAGAATCCATTTCAGTATTTAAACTAGAAACTGAAAAAAATCTAATCCATTTTATAGCAGAGTTGAAAAATCCAGCAAGGCTTAACTTTAAATAAATGTTTCATAATTCAACAATAACTGCATGAATTAATTCAAACACTTTCCAGATTAATTTGTGATTTATTTTACCTTGATGGTACTGGCAAGTGAATGAGGGCCAGTGGATACCATCCTCCTATTCCATTTCCAGCTGCACTATGGCCTCGGAGTCTTTCAAACAATTCAATAGCCAGTGAGGAAGGTGGACCCAAACCTCGAATAGCAAATGCATGATCCACAATTGGTGAAAACATCTGCGTGAGAGGAATTGGCTTGCTTCGACAAGCCTCTTGACCATTATAGAATATTCGAACTTGGATTTCAGTCAGGTCTACGGCGAACCTCCTCTCCTTTTCCCTGTGCAAAGAAATAACAATAGTAGGCATGTAATGAGTATAACTATAGACTAAAGAATTATACTTTAGAAACTATATTTTAGAAATTTAAGGCTTCTGCTCAGCGTCATCTACAGATTTCAGTGTTTTGGTGCCACATCAAAAGCACAGCAATTTGAATAAGCAGGGACATTCACAGCATAAGGAACATTGTGGGCAAAGGGCAAAAATCTGGGTGACCATGCCAGGCATTTCGTGGGACAGTGAAAGGATTTAAGAGCACCAAGCTGACTTGGTTTGCCTGGTGGGTAGTACACTCACCAGCTACCCCGAAGGTCAGGTGGGTGGGTCCGAGTCCCATCCAGTGGCAAAAATTGTTGTTTATAATTGAAGAGATGCGAAATGACCATACCCATCGATGGAACCCGCAAACATGAATATCTACCACTACTGCTGAAGAGCACCAGATTCACAAATCATCGACTCACTTTGGACAGCTCATTTTGGAGTCATCGTCGACGTCCTTGAGTAGCCTGAGGATGAGGCGAGGCTCACCAGGTGGCCTTCTGCTTGCCTTCATTGTCTCTTCCACTTCAAATCGAATCACTCTTGGATCAACCTTCTCGGGGGCAAATGGTTTCTCCAATACCCATTCGTCATCGTTCGTTCCTGTCCCCTCGTTTCTCCCCTCCTCTGCCTCATCCTCTTCTTCGTCCTCCTCCTCCTCATCTCCCGAGGTGGACCCCGTTAAAGGCTCTTTCTCGCCCTTCTTTCCCCTCTTCCTCTCCTTTGCTTTGTCCTTTAGCTGCTTCTGTCTCCTCTTCTGTCGATTCTTTTGGAACTGCATGGATTAAAAAGGAGAGAATTTGATTCGGTCAAAAGGACTACATATTAGTAGGGATTTTGATCAGCAGTTGAGAAAAAAAGTTTCAAAAGATGAATTGAAAAAAAATAAATACGAGGATGAAGATTAAATATGGGTAATGAGTAATAAACATCAAAATAATGGTGAGTCATTTTAAGTTGGAGAGCAACACTAAGAATTTGACTAAGGATTTCCGGCTGTGGTAAACACAATATGATGAACCTACATATATGTAATTATTTATTAATATGTTGAAGGGATATATTTACTTATATTTGGCAAAAAGTAAAAATTTGAACAGTTCCTTTGTGATAGCTTCACTCTGTGATAAAAGATTGGACTGGAACATGAGAAGTATATCAAAAAAAGGGTACTTTCTGAATTGGAATACTCAAGGAGTTTAGTATAACAATATGTATATTCTATCTGGTCTATGCTATCAAAATGTAGGTATTGGTACGCTATGGAAACACAACTCTGACAGGTGGAGCAGAGTGGCAAAGAATCAGAATGCATAGTAATAATTTGGAATGGAGTATAGAGTAGTTTGAAGCATATATTCTTACTTTTTCGTATGAATATTACCTTTATGGGTATTGATAAAATCAAAATCCAGTTCCTTTGATCTCCTTTTGATCCTAAGTTTTACATATATCATATCTGTACTTATTTGCATAATAATATTGTGAAAGAATATGACAATGAGCAAATTACGTTCCTGGATGGGATTAACTTGAAAATGTTAAAAAAGGCTTAAAAACATATTTAGGGTTTTCAACATATTTCCCATACTACATATTCAAAAGTAATGGGAATTTCATGAGAAATTGCAGAAATTATTAGGATAAATATGTATAATGAACTTTTTACTTATATTATGAAGCTAGTATAATAGCTATTACAGTAGGAGAAAAGGAATTCAAATTATTTATTACAAATTAACATTTTGTGATTTACCTTTCTAGCTTTTCCTGGAAAGTCTTACAATAGCATTCATATTGAAAAGATGGCTACAATAGTACTTTTCCTCAGATATTTATTGATGGGAAGCATTGTCCATTGTCCATGGCATTATCAGGTGCGAATTGTATGTGAAGTTTGTATATATACTAAACATTTTTGGGGAGAGTAAGGGTTTGAACAGTTTGAAAGGAAATGGTGGACATATCAGTACCATTGGGACAACCAGTAATGGGGGTTGGGTGAATGTGGATTGGGGGGGAAGGAAGGGGAAGGGGAGTGAGACAATGTCGCTCTTGTAAGTGGTGGTGGAGGGTGGGAGGCTTCTTCAAGAGGAGGCGTCGAGAGTACATTGGGAGAGAAGTGGGGGAGGTTGCTCTTTTCACAATATCAATTTAGTTGGGGAGAGAGGTGAAGAAAAGTTTGAGCATTGCACACAATTTGTCATGAGCTTACCATTTCCTTCTTGAGCTCCCATTCCTCTAACATGAGCCTGTACTGCTCCATTTCCAATTCCCACTCTGCCTGGGTCTCCTCCATCCTCTCCTCAACCTCCTTCTCCAACTCATTCTGCCACTCCCTCCACTCTGCTGCCAGTATCTCCTCCTCGTCCACTTCCTTCCTGCCTCCTTCTTGACCAGCATTCTCTGCTGCATTTCCCAACCCTTCCCCACGTTTCTCTGTTGCTGATTTGTCATCTCCATTCTCCAACCTTTCTCCTGCTGGATCACCTGTGCCTCTTGATCTTGATCTTGGAGCGGGCACAGGCCTTATTTCATCACGTGGACCATCTCCCCCTCCATTGTTGCCACTCTCATCTCTTGGCTGGGAGAGACCAGACAGTTCCATTGCTGCCGATAGTTCGGCAAGGTAGAAAGATTTCAGTCTCTCTCTCCTACGCTGCCTGCTGCTCATCTTCAGCTGGTTCAGTTTCTCTTCGTTTTGGTTCTCATCTTTTCGGTAACCCATTAACCCATCATTGTAGGTGCCATCACCTCCTCCAGAACTCGCAGTTACCTGCCTGGCTCTGCCAGAATCACCTACGGTTTTGCTCATACCGACCTCCTTGTCGTCGTGCATGCGGGCGTCATGAATATCACCCAGCTGGATCCCTTCTTTCACTTTTGTCCATCTCTTTTTCTTCTTCCTTTTCTTCCTTGGTCCATCGACGGAATCATCAACTATTCTGTTTCCGTCATCAGTCACTGATGCAGGATAAGTCTGATCCCCTTGCACGTCACCACGATCGACATCAAATTTCAGGTCGTCGGACTTCTTGGAGGCCCGGTCATCACCTTCTGCTTCGCCTTCTTCCTCCTTAACTCCTTTGTGCCTCCTTGTCTTTGGGGATGTTTCCTTCGTCGAAACCCTTTCTCTGAGTGATTTTACATGGCCGTTTCCTGTTTGATTACTCAATCTGTCCATTCCAGTTCCGCCTTCATCCCCTTGACCTTCCAGTTCATCTTCCATCCATGTCTCGCCCATTAAATTTCTACTTTTCTCTCGTTCGACCTTGTCCGCTGTTTTCTCTCCCTTGTTTATAAACCTTCTCTTTGGTTTTGGAGGTGGCATTAACTTTCCATCCACACTCGTTACTGACTTGCCATCTTCCCTCTCTACCTTGCCTAAAACATCAGTCTTTGGTTCCTCCACTCTGTATGTGGACCTACCATCTTCTCCAGCCGAGGCATCCGATGCATATCCAAATGGATTACCGACTTTTCTTTTCCTTGTCTGCATGCCTTCTGCTTGTATGTACAGTCTTAAAGGAGTGGACGAGAAACCCTGTTCCTGGCGAAGAAGTTTGAGATCCCGCCAAGCAAAGAGAAGAGATTCCAATGTCCTTCTGTCGGCTTTCCCTTCCGAGTCACGCTCAATCCTTGCTCTCTTCAATTCTTCTAGTTTGTGGTGAAGCTGTTTCTTCAAGGAATTGAGATTAACAGGCATGACTTTGATAGTTTTTACACTACGGGTGCCACTGAAGACTTTGTAATCTTTTTCTTCACGGTTATCATCTGTGGCATCACCTGAATGAAAAACCATTAAAAGCACTAAAATAATTTGAACGGATTTCAGCGTGAACAATTCGAAACAAGTATTCATCCCTTTATAAGTTTAACATGGTAATAACATTCAAATATACCCACAAATATTTGATCACTTTATGCAATAACTTTTCAGTCATACAAGAAGTCTCATTTATTTAATGATGTTTTTTATTAGCTTCAGACATGTAAAACAAGAAAAATGAATGTGAATCAAAACTTTGTTTCTCACTTTTTCGTTGATTTTAGTTAGAAATACTGTCACACAGTACATACCTATTCTATGTCCAATTTTTAAGTCAGTGGAAATAATATTTCCGAGCTTAAGTGCATGAAGGAATTGTGTAAATTCATGAGCTTTTAAAACATCTTCAGTTTAAATAAACTTCAAAAGGAAAATCAGAAATAACTATGGAATATTTAATCACCCATGACAGATGTTAAATATTTAACTCATTTTCAAACATTATGATATAATTTGTGAATTTCATTTACTTATTCTGAGGTGTTAGCTCTAATTTTCAGATAATTCCAAATCAAAGGTCACTGAATTAGCTTTATGAATTTTCAATGTAACATGACTTATTTTATGCTGCTCAGTATATTACATCTACATTCTCATTAAATAAAGAACACAATGCTATGTAATTCCACATAAAATATTTTATTTACAACTTAAGTTTCATTGCTGTACAACATTTTCAGGTGAAGTCACATAAATTATCTACTGGTATAGGTATACTCGTTTAGAAGGTGGTTAGGGTTTGGAGGCTGGAGCATGGTGGGAAGAGGTATGGGAGGGTAATTAGTCGCTGAGGGGGAGTAAGATGGATTCTGGGAGAAAGAGTTGAGGAATATGATTATGGTAAGGAGAAGGGTGGCCTCATATTCATTTACCATAAATAAACATTTATGATTAATTTTTCTAAATTCCCTAATTTTGGCAAATTTCTCGATTTTGAAACAAAGAAAATATTAAAACATATGACAAAAAATGCAAGTGATTTAAACAATATAATGAAATAATTATCAATTGTTCAGCAAATTATAGCCATTACTCCCCCCTTAATGGAAGCCATGAGGGAATTTAATCTTCTCAGCACTGATAATGATATTAACAATGCATCATTAAAAGCATTTTGAAAAAGGATACTACTAAAAGAGCTCAAAACATAGTGATGCTGAAATGTTTATACATTCCTGATTGTTTCTAATATGCTTTTCGAGTGATTTGATTTATGTGATAAAAAGCTTCAATGACTGCCATGTGATTCAAATGACAGAATATATATGTGTTATCTTTTTATATTTTTTCACTTATCGTTATTTTTGTATTATTAAAATCATGTATTATTATTTTTCATATAATGGTATCTTTTATATTTCTTCTCTTTTCATTATTTTTGTATTATTATAATCATGTCATTATTTTTTGTATTATAGTACCCTGATGTGTGAACTTCCACATGCTGTGGGCTTAGTAGTAGGTGAGCTCTGCCCTCACTTACCATACCAACCTTCGGGTTGAATACTGTGGTGGTATCTTTTTATATTTTTCCTCATATTATCTTTGTATTATTATTACCATTTATGAACATTTTTTAAATAATGGGTTACTCCCATTCAATAAATAAAATAAAAGTTAATTTATACTAATTTTAGTGATTAATAAATTTAAAAGATAATTAAGTTTATTGATAAGGTACACATCAATAGATACACTGGAGGAATGAACCGTCATTTACAATAAGACATTCCAGTGCAACATAGTGGTCTGTCCAATGTCCAAATCTGGATAATACCTTTGGACATTACATTTTTACCCAAGTTACATGCTTTATCGGTTTCAGATCTCTCTGAAATGTTACGGGTGACATTGAGAAAGGAACTGAAATCCCTATCCCAAAATATGAATTTCAAATGTGAAACAGTGATAAACCCTTATTTATAAAGCCAGTAGTTATGGGTTAATTTGGTTTGATAATATGGATTTAAATATTTGATTGATAACTCCAGCATTCCAGCCCCACCGAAATGACAGGACAATTGCAGTGTATGACTGAGGACAATTATTTACTACAACTGAATTTGCCATGAAAACTCACTATTGAAGGTGGAACCGATACTCAACTGAGTAATTTCTTTATCCTTACATTATGCCACGTTGACATTGAAGCCACGAGTAGTTAACACGAGCCATGAGTAGTTAACACGAGCCCCGAGGGGCGGCGTAGCCAGTCCGATGCTTCGGTCCAATGGCTTCAATGTCAATGTGGTATAATGTAAGGATACTGCAACTGAAGTTACTAGCTGTTACCATTCTCTGCCAAATAACATGCATGCAGAAAAATACATTTTCCCCCTTTGATTTTGTCGAGGTCCATTTGCTGAGCACGACATTCAGAGTGTGAAAAAATGTTGTCACGATTATTTAAAACAACTTGACTTAAAGATTAAATTTCCATGTCATTCCTTACTATGCACTCACTGACTTTTTTCAGTGCCATTGTATTTCTGAGTGACAATTTCTCATTCATTCTTACTGCAACAGGTTGGACAGTATCATGAACTCACCTATACCAGCTAACTCACTCTCCATGTTTGCGACTTCCGATGCCAATTTCTTCTTCTCTTCTCTCAGCCTCTCCACCTTCTCTGCCAACACTTTAGCCTTTCCCAGACATCTCCTCGAATCCCATTCGGCCCAGAGCGACGTGAGTCTGTGAGCCAGAACATGCTCCTTGGAGAAGAGGGGATGGTGGGCAAACTCCACTGAGAGGATTTCCACCTCCAGCAGACAACCCCGCCTCCTCCTGCTCCTAGTTAGTGTCCCCCCCCTGCCCAGTTCAATGTCCTGGCATATCACTTCATAGAGGTCATCCTCGTAGCCCTTCCCAAAGACTCCAACCAATGCCTAAAAAGTTGATTTATCCATTACTAAAGATCATACTAGAGTCAAACCTCCATAATTAATACTCTGATAAATTTAAATTTTCTTTCATTCAACTGTTTGTTCAATCCCTTTCAGGTGTCAGACACACTTATATGTGTTTCATCGATTTTGAAGTTTCCTTAATTCAACATTTTTTTCCTCTTTATTTTGGCACTTCAAAATATGGAGGTTTGGCTGTGTATTAACACTTTTAGTGCCAGTGGGCTGATCTATCGGCCCTACAGGGGTATGTGTGAAAAGTGCCATGGGCCGATCTATTGGCCCGATTCTTTGTTTGATGAATAATTTTTTATTAAATTGTTTATGAGATAAAAAGTATAAATAAAATATTTTACTTGCCCTAAAAGTGTTTGGAGTGTTAATAAATAGATATGACATTAACAAATTTATACTAATATACATTATTTATATTTAAATGTGTGAATGAACAAATTACTTGAAAAATCTCTGGAATTTTTCACATATACCAGGTGATATAGGGGCCGGCACTAAAAGGGTTAAATAAACAAATATGGGACCAGATGTATAATTTAAAATTTATGTTTTGACTAATCATTAATATGCATCATATAAACAGCAGTAGTCCAGTCATAAGTAGATGCTCCTCCATCAAAGTAATCATTACACATATTCATTTTGTAGAGGAACCAGATAGAATTTGGACAAATGTAGGTCAATTTTACTTTCATTAAAAACCTATTATACTTTAATCCTGTCATGAAGTGCTATGCTAAATTTGAGATGTCTGCTGGTGAACTTTCAGTATGTTACCTGAGTTTTGACCTGAGGTATTAATTTACTACTTCATTATCCTAGATTTACTACTTAGCCTATATCATATATTATTTTTTAAAAGCCTAACGCACGAGTATAAGAACTGAAACTGATTAAGCCATACCGGTCTATACTCTATCTGAAGTCCAAGTGGAAGATCCCAAGTTGAAGATGACAGTGGAATGTGAGGAGGTCGAAGAGCACCAGGGCGAATAGGGTTTGGTAGTGCCAAAAGTTCACCATCTTCTCCAAACCATTTCCTGCATAAAAATACATAATCACTCAAATTTTAATGGTTGTACAATGAGTAATATTAAGAAGCATATTAAGTTTCCACTCTAGTTCCCAATTTACATTCTTGATCACGAATGAATGATCAAAATATTATTTTTAAAGTCAATAAGTTAACAGAAAACTGTTACCAGCTGAGGAATATCTGTGTAGTGGGATGAAGGGACAATGTAAAAAAAATCAAAGGATTCACAAGCAAAGAATACACTATCACTGTTGGAATTTAAGTGTAGTGACAACATGCGAAGACAAAGTTATGTTCAAACAAGCGTTCCAACACAATGGTGAAACTTTGAGTGAATGGAAGCCCTACCAAGAACATGGCAACACTAATTTTATGATCTTACCTATTGCCTTCAGACAAGATCCTATTCTCTAGGCGTGCATGATTGGCATTGGACATGAAGGGCTTTGATGGAAGAAGTTCATCTTCACCTAAAAAACTATGTTCATCAAATCCTGGAGGCAACCTATCCTCAACTGGAGCTATTGAAAAGTAGGAAAAAAATAGGAAGAACAGAAGATATAATTTTGAATACAGAAATCATTCCTGTGCAATTAATTTTTGTTACTACTGTATACCTGTCAAATAGCCAGTTCCTCAGAATTTTGATACTATTTCTGTTATTCACTTATTAATTAATCAGTAATCAGATGAAGAGTTTCAAAAAATAAAAAATAATGGCAAATAACAATTATTTATCATTAGTATTGGAGTACCAAAAAAATGACAATATGGATCATCTATGTATTATACTAGGAGGCATTTTTAACTACTGAAGTCACACTATCAAGATAGTCCCTGGTGATGTAATTGCTATTCGCTTACTTCCTGAAAATTTCTTTTAATATGTACTCTCCTTTATGGATATACACATGTATACAGCAAATGTCAAATCATTAAACAGAGATTCAATGTTGCTTCAATCATAATTCATTT
Organism: Rhinocypha anisoptera; assembly: GCA_011762765.2. Lineage (NCBI taxonomy): Eukaryota > Metazoa > Arthropoda > Insecta > Odonata > Chlorocyphidae > Rhinocypha > Rhinocypha anisoptera. Next base: position 1,111 of record WURS02012524.1, on the reverse strand, counting down.
ATTCCTGTCATATTTCCTTACCTATTTGGTTATTTTATTGGCTCGAGGTGAAATGCATTCTATAGGAAGGATTTAACTACAAAAATTAAGGAAAAAAATGAAATAATTTAGAAGAAGAAAAATAGATGGATTAACTCACCCAACTGCCTGTCTACCTCTTAGTCCACATATGAAACACACGTTGAAATGATGAGAAATAGCTGACTGTTTCAAATCATTTTATTTGGTTTTTTAGTAAAAGATATTCTACCTCAAAAAATTTATATGGGAGGAAGGATAATATTTTATAAACAAATACTTTTAAATAGAGATCATTACAAGTTTTAATATTTGAGTCTATGTCAAACAGAATGAAAATATGGGAAAAGCAGATTAAAAACCATCAATATTATTGTTTAACCCTTTTAATGCCAGCGGGCCGATCTATCGGCCCAAATTTTTGTTTATAAATAATTTTTTATTAAATTGTTTTGGAGGTAAAAATATAAATTAAATATTTTACTTACTCTAGAAGTGCTTGGAGTGTAAAAAAATGGATGTTAATAAATTTATATAAATGTATATTATATTGTTTAAATGTGTAAATTAACAAATATACTAAAAAACCCTGGCATTTTTCACATATACCAGGTGATAGGGGCTGTTACTAAAAGGGTTAAGGAATTCTAACATGTATCCTAAAACTATAGCTTCATATTCTCAGTCAGACCTCTGCTGGATTAATATGGTTGCTAAGCTACTGGTTATGAACCTATGGTACATCATCTTTGCAAACATGATATCCACACCTGCCATGCCATTTTTGAAGAAAATTAAGCAGTCTCATTTAGCAAAAAACGTGATGAAAAGATTATTAAGATTTATTCCATTAAGAGGCCATTATAAATAAAAATATTATAATATATTTAAGAATAAACTATATAAATAAAGGGTGTGGAAAGAATACTTTGAAAATTCCACAGAAGTAATATTTATTGAGTCAACATGTTTCACTTCGTATTTTGGAGTAAGAGAAACACTTGATAATTCCGCACAAATTTGTGTGGAATTACCAAGTGTTTCTCTTACTCCAATATGCTGAGCAAATTCCATAAAGTTATGCCTGAGACAA
>WURS02012513.1:0-12302 GCA_011762765.2 Rhinocypha anisoptera | reverse complement strand
ACGCAACTTGCGCGGGGGTGGTTCGTTGGGAATCGATCAGGGAACTGTCAGAAGTCAGTTTGCAAGACTATTCACAAGCACACTGTCCACGTCCAGCCCCTAGCCGTGCATGAACCACTCCCGACGTGCGCTCGCTTCTTCCTCCAAATCCATCCACATCCACCAACTGAAACATTGTTGTGCCCTGGCTGGGACGCCAACACACTGCAACATTGTCTTCCGAAGTGCACCGGCAGGGGAACCCAACATTATACATTTACAATACCTATAAAAGAATCGAGTATTGACCAATTGGTAGCTTATATTATTAAAGATTTCCCATTTTTTTACAATTGATAACCTATTTAGCTCTTCAATATATGCGATAAATGATGTTGCTTTCCACACTAGGGTAGCTGAATGAATTGTAAATGATAGTTTTCCACTGTAATTTCACTTTCTAAGCAATGTCAGTAATGCATATATATTAGCAGCAAATGATGTACTAAACTCATTTCTTCATAGAAAAAGTCTTGCCCACTGGAAAAATGGTGACTTTGTGTTCCAAATCTTGGGTGTTGTTATTAGTTTCCTAGAGTCCAAAGTAATAAAGATCACACATCTGTGAGGTGTGATTCAAGACCAATGTAATTTGATTAATTACAACTCACCACAGAAGAGCTAACTATTTTATAAGTGATTCAAAAACTTAGGCTATGATGATTTGTGTAGAATTTTATAAAATAGAAAAATGACATGCTTAGAGCTTTTGCAGACTATAGTTAATCGTATGCAAGAAAATTACAAGAACTCAAAGCAAGTATAAAGAGTAAATGTGTTGGAAATAAACTTGTGATTACACGTGCCTACATCACCATAGTAAATGTTATACTCGTAGGTAGGTTTTTCGAGCCCTGATAACTACAAATGAGTGCTTTCCTTCACTCCATATAATATTCCTACCATTATTTCACTTTCTATTTTCCAAACATTCCAGCAGACTCTTCAACATTCCATCTTCTATCAATGATCTACTTTTCCTATTTCGTTCTGATTTCTCAACATATTCCAATCCTCGCCTCCCATGCCCAATAATGCATCATTTTTGTCTCCATTTATCTTTACACACATTCAAATCTAAAAATTCTTTAATATACATTCATTCTCTGACAAGATTTATAATACATATAATAGCCCCATACTCCACAGCAAAGTATTTGTAAATCTTTTGTCTTTCACTAGAATATCTTTTATCAATCATTTCTTCTTGTTCATGCGTAGTTCAGTCACACCATTCTTCCTATGTCCTTACTGTATGCCCAGTTTCTTCAAGGATAATGTCTAGGTAACAAATTACTTGCTCTATGATGTAGAATATCTGTTCTACTTTATTATTGTTTAATTTAGGAGATAGTACAGACCAACATTCAACAGAAATTCGAGACAAAAGAGGAAGTAATTCTTTGAAGGGGCAGATGCTTTAATCCAAGTGATTAATCCAGACCATTCTTTATCACTTCTTCAAGTTCATTCCTCCCTTCCTCTACAATTCTGGATGTGCACTTGTTCTACAAATAAATTTATTGGATCTACTGCTGTTTCTACTAATATGCCAATATATCACTTGATCTGTGTACAGCACTTTCATAATTTTTATTATTTGCAATGGATATGCCTTGCTGTCTCCCATCCCTTGAATATAAATTGCTACATAACTATCATTCCAATAATCCACCCAGTCTCCACCTTAAATCACTTACCCCTTATTTATCTGTATATACTTTAAACATCTCAAGCTGAATGCCTTCTACTTTCCATTCCCTTTGTGATGTCATAACATATCATTTGGTTCCTACCCTTTAATCTAACAATGATTATTGCTTATCCAGCCCAGGAGCAATAAGCATTGATACGGCTCTAGAGATCATCAGAATGCTCAAGCACTCCCTCCTTATCAAGGCTGTATGCCATGGGGGAGGAGACATGCATGTGTTCATGAAAAGTCATTGATTGCGACACCTTTAGATTTAACATTGTATCATTACCAGCTATATTTATGACCAACTTTCCCACAACTGGAAGGTATAAAGCAATTCCATTGTTTTCATAGCAGTAGAAGAACCTAGACTTATAGAAGTAGAAACTTATTTAAGGATTTCAGGTTTTCCATGGTATTAAATGAGTTGATTTCTTGAGCTTCCGTCCGGGTAATGGCATTGGCGGGTACTAATTTTTCAATGGCTGTCTGTTATTGTCTTCATGGAAAGCCTGATTTCTGGATTCACCCGGAACATGTGGGACCTATGAGAAAAGAGCTTCAGTCATGAAATCAAGAAGTGTATTGGAGTAAGAGAAACACTTGGAAATCAAGAAGTCCAGGGTAGCAGAATTTTTTAAATATTGCTATGAATATTACAATAATTGTAACAGAACTTGGAGGTCAGAGAGAAGAATATATATCTCCAAATTAATTGTATTAAAAAGCTTCAATTGCAGAATTAGAAAGAGAAGATCTGAATTATTTGTAGCCCATATTATACATGGTGTAAACATGGTCATATAAGCTATACATCACATTCAAAAAGTAAGAGGGATCCAAACTAACATATTTAGGGACACTCCTAGCAGAAAATGGATATCTAAATCATGTCTATCCAAAGATGATCTACCAATAGATATCTATTAGATATTTTATAGATGTACATCTAATAGTTATCTTCCAAAAGATATCTATCAGATATATTTGGGAGCTACTCTACAGATATATCTTAGACATATACAGTTATATCCAGCACAACACAGCAAATAGATATATAACTAATGTCTATCCATAGATGATCTGCCAATAGTTATTTATTAGATATACTGGTTTTTCTACAATAATATATCTACCGTAGAAATCTATTCACCTACCTATCTATTTGCTGACTGGGATGATATAGGTAACTACATAACTTGGGAGTCTCACCACCTGCTGCACAAAAATCACTCTTTTACTTCATTATTACCACAGTGAAGGTAAAATCAAATTCAAAGTAAAATGAATGAAAATATAATTGATCGTTTCGTTGCTTGACTTTCACCATTTTATTAACCTCAGTTTCCATTACTGAATAACTGGATCTCAACAGTGTATTTATCGAGTTCATCAGAAGAAAAGTTATATACTATAAAAATTTAAACAGTTGGTTCCGTTTTCAGTCCACCAAAATAAAATTGAAACTTAAGGAAGGCTTGAATGTTAATTTAAGTATTGATATTAGTTTATTCTTTATAACTTTAAAGCTCCCTCTCCACTGTAGTATCGATTGTCTTTTTCTGATGCTTGCGCCACAAGTCCACAAGTTCTCGTCCATTTTCGATTGTTTTTTATCTTGTTTCGAGTGTGAACACGTCGTGTTAAAAGTTTTGTAGCGTCCAATAGACATAAATCATGCCTCAGGTAAGTGCTATACTTTGCAAATAATCATGAATTTGTTAAGAAACTTTAAAGAAATCATTTTTTTCCGACTGGTTAACCATTATTAATAAATTTCCTATTCTCTCAATCAGTGGTTAAACAAGCATGTTTTCGAGAAACGTTTTCCGAATATCTCTAGATATAATTTATTGAAAATAATAATTTAGATTTAACCACAATGTATCCCGAGGCATAAAAACGAATGATTAAATTCCTTACACTTTGTGATGCCCGTGATTGATGAGGATTAGTGACGGGCCTGCTGTTAGACATTTTCACATAGTTCTCATCAAGTTTACTTTTTAGTTAGCAGCAAAGAAGCCCATACCGAGAAAGAATGCGAAAATTCACATTCGAGGCAAGGGCCAAAAGAAGAAAAAGGTACAGCATAAGTTTACCGTAGATTGCAGCCATCCAGTAGAGGATAACATCATGGAAGTTTCTAATTTTGTAAGTATGATTTGCACATTAATGTATTCTCTCGTGTACCGTAGGGCGGTGTCAATTTGAATTGTAATGTGGGTGCGTGGTTACTAAGGCTTCTTGTCATTTACTCTGGTTCTGTTTATGCTCTTCGCTTAAATATTACTGCATTCCTGGTTTATTTCCCTGAACCTCGGCTTGTACATTTTTGGGCATTTCTGATTATATTAAAATAATAATCGTAAAAATCATTGTATTATTAAATATATTCCATATCCATCGCTTCATTTGAAGTTGATAGATAAAAATATATCTTTAAATAATTACAAAAGACCAGTCTTTACGTGTTGTATTTTCAGGAGAAGTATCTACAGGAGAGGATCAAAGTTAATGGCAAAACTGGAAATCTTGGAAACTCAGTTACGCTGGAGCGCAATAAGAGTAAAGTTACAGTTAATGCAGATATTCCTTTCTCCAAGAGGTATGTTTTTTGCTTCATAGATATGCTCACAGTTTGTTTTTATCGATGAAAAGTGCTTGGATCGGTATTATATTTTCTTATATCAAGCAACAGCCGTGGAAATACAACATTTATTTAATTTTGCTTCCAGTAAGTATAACATCCTGAGATCATGATTGTGGGAACCAATTTGCCAAAGTCTCATGTCAAAGTAGGACATTAGGTTTCTTAGAAATAGAAGCCGACCGGGTTAGCTCGATGGATAGCGTTCTCGCCGGCTAACCCAAAGGTCGCGGGTTCGAATCCCGCCCAGGGCATGGTTTTTGTGCATGTCCAGACGGGTTTTTCTATGAATTGAAGAGGTGCGAAATGACCATAGCCGTCGAAGCACTATAAACAAACATACTGCTACTACTACTAGAAATAGAAACTGATTTTTATAATCATTTATTAATAATTCTAAATAATGTCGATAAGTTTGGTACCGGTTTTTTCTATGAAAGCGCAAATTTTTAAGAAGTTTTCCATATGCGTGGCCGCGATATTCTTTAACCATCACCAGTATTATGTATATTATCGGTTTCAAGTTGCTAGTGGTAGCTATAATAATTTTCTTTAGAATTCCTTTAATAACAATAATTGATATGAGGCACCTTAGTAGAATGCTTTACAAAGTAAAGAAACATTATTTAAGAAATGGCCATTCATGGGTCATCTATATAGTACAATAATGGGATCAATTTCTGTCACATAATTACAGATTTATTTGGAGTAGTTAGTTAAGTTTCCCTTTCAGATGCTCTAATAATGCCCCTGCAAGTCTTGCACTTGGAAGTGACTCCTTATCAGTTGAAATTGTGCTAGATGTTTCTTTTTGTATCTCTTCATAGTTCTATATTCTTCTTTCAGAGTAGCTCGGTTGGGATTCTCTTTTTAAATGGGAAGATTCTGGGTGTAGTAGGGGTGTTTATTTTGTAATCTTGGGTTTTCAATGACTGAATTTAGTATGTATAGGTATAAGAGAGAAGGCAGTAATAAAGCCCTGCAAGCGAGAAATTTGGAAGTTTTGAAAGCTATCATTTAAAAAATCAGATAGGTATATGGTTTACCAGTTATTGGTTCCTAGCAGATTTTGGAAGGAACATATACCTATTGTAGTCTGAATAATCACATATTGAATCTGGCTGTCAGGTACCAAATAATAATCCTGAAAGTAATCATTTAACTGGATACCAAGGAAAAATTTGCTGAGTGCCTACCTGAATTGAAACTGAATTTTATTGACCCATTTGTCATTTACTTACAATTATGTTTTTTAAAATTAAAAATTATTTTTCCAGTGCAATCATTTATATAACTACTTCCTAATCACACTTATTCATGCTGAAAAAAATAGTTTCTGCATTTATAGTTTATTCAAGCCTCCCTTATTTATTAACTTAATGACCAGGTATATCAAAGAGCAGCATCTTAGTTTCTTATTCTTTCACTTTGATTTCATTCAGCTCCCAATTTTTTTAGACATCACATTTTGTTGTGCGTATTAAATCATGTGAGCAGTTAAATGACTGCGAGTAGTGAGATGGGAAAGTACTTTTTAGGGTCAAATTTTTAAAAGTTAATTTCTTATCCAACTAAAGCATATTTTGGTTTAATATTTTCCTCAGACATTCATTCATAGTGTTGCAACTTTATGCTTTTGTGGAGTTGTTAGAATTCTGCCCTTGAAGTGGAGTTTGGACTTTTCATGGTTTTATCATCATATATGAAACAATTTGCTGCGAGAGGCCAAATTCAGAAATCCCTTTTGTAAGTCAGAGGGAGTGAAGAAGAAGAATGAATTGAATTATGAAGAAGTTTCATGGCCATATTAAAGTATTAATTTACACATATGTATTGCATTGTGATTAATTTTACATTTTATATTGATTTTAGGTACCTAAAATATTTAACTAAGAAGTACCTTAAGAAAAACAATCTTCGGGATTGGTTAAGAGTGGTTGCCTGTGGAGAGCACACGTATGAGCTACGCTATTTCCAGGTGAGTGGCCAGCCCTGTAGTAGATATTATTTAAGATGTTTAGGCATAACATAAATTTGCCACAAATGCTATTAGCACCATATTGTCAGTATTTTGTTTAATTTCACAAAAGTTGGCTATTGGGAATAAAATATCATTAGCAATGAGGAAATGAGACCTATGTAACTGTTTGATTAAAAGAAGTTGTGTGTTGCTTAAATTTTGACTGGCTGAAAAATTAGTACCAGTCTGAGTGTGTTTAAAATGTGCGTTTTCAAGAACTGTTAAATTGAAGTGACCATCTTTGGAAGCAAATATTTTAATTGGTTGATGGCTCATGATGAAACTCATGCAAATCTCTAATAATTTTTGGACTTATACTAGTCATAATGATTTACTCCTATAAAATCATAAATCTTTGTCTTTTTTTCTAATCTAGATCAACAACCAGGAAGATGAAGAGGAAGACAGTGATTAAGTTAAATGTTTTATAGATTGTGAGTGATTCAATAAAACATTATTCACCTACTTTCTGGGTTAATAATTTCCACCATTCCTAACTTAAATCACTTTATATGTAGGATCTATCCCTCCTCCTAAGTTAAATAAATTATAACATTTCTTAAGCCTTTATTACAATAACTGGTAACTAGAAGTTTTTATAAATTGCCATACTCTGTCATTATATGACCACACAACTGATAGTATATGGTTATTTGAAATTCCTTTAGAGAATTTAGGATTGAATTAACTGTGAAGACAACCCATTATTGTGAAACAAATATGAATTCTGTAGTATTGCATGTTAAATTTTATTAGCAGTAATATTTACTGGCGTGATATGGTGGAAGTTATCCATTACGGAAATGAAAATCACTGGCTGAACTCCACAAATAATTTTTAATGTGACGACCTAGGTTTCGTCACATTGTGTCATCATCAGGTGAAGATACAGAGTTGTTAGTTAGTTGCACTTATATTTACAAATAATTTAAATTTTGTTCATATATAGAATCCTGTTGGTAAATTGGTACCAAATAATTTTTCTGTGCTGATCAATATTTCATGCTTTGGTATCTTCTGTTTAAGTGAATTACTAAAAAAGGATAGACAAAATATTTTAACTGAAATGGAGATTAAAGACATGGTTACTATGCTACATGACTGCATTATGTTATATATACTCAAGTGTGACTTAATTTGAAGGCGTATGTTTTATTCACTGGGTGATTTTCATTTATTAGTGGCAAAGACTTTTATTAACTAACTTCAGCAGTGTCACTTATCACCTTTTTCAAAATTTCCAAAATAATAAATTACAAAATTTTCAATTGTGCATTTTTTGTACATTCATTTTTAGGAATTGCCAATTCTAATGTTTATTTATTTACCACGGTGGTATTGTTTAAAATTGGTCTTAGTCAATAATACTGTCCCTCTGTGGTTTTTCACTTAGATACTACTTCTGCCATTATTTTGTGCATACCATACACTTAATTAGTATCTGTTTTCTATAATAAAATGCTGTTATGTTAGCTGTGTATCCTCTCCCAAAACCTGAGGGTTTGCCTGTAGTAACTGCTATTATCCAAACTACAAATATTATTTTGAATAGAAATAGTATTTTTTTGTAGCATGCATAGTCTTTCTACTAAAGAGGTCTCCAAAATCTGATCTTTTAGGTCTAAACCTCCCCATGGTTCGTATTACATATGCTGGTTTATATACATTGTCTTTCCACATGATGTTTTGTTGGTAGCATTGTGTGACATTATGCTTATTCTTCAATTTTATTATTGATTCTCATTTTGTGATGTAGATGTATCTCCTTCCATTAGTTCCTTTTTCAAAATCATGGGGTTTTTGTGCTGTTTCAACATCTTCTGTTCTCCACTGAACCATTCATTGAAGAAGGTTTAGGTTACTCATGTTATAAGGCAGAAACTACATGGTTGGAGTAATCTTGTTGAGAGGTAGAAAAACCCATTGGGATGGACAAATTGTAGAATCTGAGGGAGATTTGGTTTATCCCATCTTGTCATCTAGGCAAGTCTTTGCTGCCTATCTAGGCAATCTAGAGTTTGTCTCTGAATGCCTCCCCCCTCTCTTAAGATCCCCCATCCTAATGTTGCTAACATTTCTGTTACTCTTATATCTACAGTTGTTTACTACAAACCATGTGGCAGTATTCTGTACCTTTTCTATAATCCCCCACTGTGCCAGGTATGGATCCCAAACCATATTCTATTATCGGTCTTAAGAACTTTTAATTGACTTATTTAGTTTCTAGATTGCCATATCTAATGTTCATGAAATTCGATGCTCTATATACCTTGGTTACAGCAGGGTCCACTTGAAGTTCTCATATTTCTATAAAAAACATAAAGCTCCATGTGTTTAAAACTTATTTTTTATGCATAAATATAAATAATTATACAAATTTGTAATCCATGTTTTGAAAACTGACTAAAAAGTAAGAAATAATTGCTCTTATCCTTTTACACATTTATAACCCCATACAGGTTGTCCTGAATATTTGTTATTGTGAATTATAATAGTTTTGAAAATACATGTAAAATTTAAAAAGAAAAACTCGGGGTGCATGTAATGAACAATTGATACATGAATAGTTCACATAAGTCACTAACAAATTTTATTGTATTGAAAATGATATGAACGAATGCGTGTTTTCTCAATGACAGCAACTCCCTACTATTATTGATTGTGGGTGCCTCACTTGTTTGTTTAAAATTTTATGTATTTTCAAAACTACTAAAATTCACAACCACAAATATTTCAGGCAATCTGTATGGGTTATAAATCTGTATGAGGATAAGAGAAATTATTTCATACTTTTTAGTCCGTTTGTAGAAATTTGGATTTTAAACTTCTTAAAGATTATGTTATCATTCATACTTTGTAGTCTGTTTCAAAAATGTGGTTCTTGAAGTTTTTATAAATTATAATTTTTCTCCTAGAGGTTCATTTTCTGCACTGTGGGAATTCAATTTTCTTCCAGCGATGCTGAAGTGGTATCGAAAATGAAATCATATTCAACCTTTTCAATGATTCCTTGGAGAGCCCTACAAAATTCACACTTGGTTACCTAAAAAAATTAATCCCATGAGGTTTGCCCCCAGATAGGAAGTCCGACTCGCTACCTGGAATAGGAAATTTAGTACTGCAGACCCCCCAGCACCTATCTTGCACAGAAATATAGATACAGGTTTGTTTATGTATATATGTAATTGCATTGTCATCCAGTTCTGAGTTATGTATAAAGTTCCAAGTCATGGGGAAGTTACATTGAAATCAATTCCCAAATTTGGCCCAAACAAACAGGTAGACAAGAAAGCGATTTATAAAAATGTGGTAAAATTATTTTTTTATGTGCAATAGGGGAAATAATATTTTGGGTTATACCCCTGTATTTATTGTAAGCAAGTATGTAAGTTACAATTTAAGACAATCTATGGTATACTCTGGTTTGTTCCAACTCTTAATGGATTGGTATATGCCTATTACTTTTACACCTTCCAAGAAGCAGCTTGTAGACTTGAGTTAATTATACTTTTAGCTTAATTTGGATTTCCCTTTAATATTCCATTTTTATAAGGCAATTGCATCTTGTATAAGGTTATTTCTTCTAGGAAGCAAAGAGAAGGAAGATGAAATCTGGTATGCAACCTTATCTACTATTACCCAGGAACTTATTTATCTAAATAGATCAATAATTATTTTCAATTTTCATTGATAATGATTTTTTTTCTTTTAAAATGAATATATATTGTAACAAATGTACATTGGTAGCAATATTTACCAATATAGTCAATATCCAAAATTCTTATCCATTTTTAAAACTTGAACCTTAGTTTTACAACTAAAAAGTGGTCAAACATTGACTCGCAACAACCACCAAAAACTTTCTTCTTTGTATGATCCAGCAATTGTCTTTGACCAACTAAATAGTCTGAGGAATGCAGGAAACCAAGTTTACTTCATTATAAATATGTATACATTGGTTTATCACATTTGTCTTTCATATCATTGTAATGCACTGATCTGCACACTCAAAAAGGGAATGGTTTGGTCCACTGCGGCGAGCCACCTGGGAAGCAGTTTCTCCACTCTTATTTAAAATGTTTGGGTCAAGGAAAGGGTTTAAAAGGAGCAGTATCAGTGTCTCTCTTGCATTGCTGTTTGAGGAAGCCAGATGCAATGGGGTAAGACCTGTAAATAAAAGTAGTACATATTTAAAGCACATGAAACTTGAAGAAAGCTACACGTCATGTGGGAAATCTCAGGTTTAAAACTGCCATCAATGAACATTTTCTATGTCAAATAAAATTTACAAATCATCTAAAAAGTGTGTTACTTCATTTAAAAAATAATTTAATCTGTGCAGCATTACAATCCTATTTTGTCTTAATTATAATTTTCCAGTGTTAAGTAACAATTAAACCAGGGTATTCCAGGTTTATTATAAACAAGTGTTAATTAGTGATAAAAGTGCCAATGACGTATTTTTATCATTTAATATAATAAAAATTGACTTACTGATGAGTGCACTAAAATTGAAGGAAAAAAAAGCAATACGAAGGAAACTACAAAGAATGGAGTTTTCACAGATGCTGGAGAAAGAAATGGAAAATCATAGCAACAGAGGATCAATAAGTGCCATATGGTAATTTCTGAAAAGATGAATGCAGTAATTGGCAGTGGAAACTGAGCAAAAAGGAAACCACTGATCACAAGTAAAATACTGAACCTGACTGTAAAGAAGAAAATTTACAATTTCAAGAACTGAGGAAGAAAGAGACAATAGAATATAAATTGAAATCAGTCAAATGGAAAGGGTGGCTAAGGATTAAAATAATGAAAAACTTCTGGAAGAAGTACAGGGTAAAGCTGAATCCAGAACCATTAGAAGGCTCTTCAATTAATGGAGAACAAAAGGATGCTATCCGAGATAGGAAGTGGAGATCTTATTGAAACAAAATGAATTGATGGAGAGAATCTTTATGACCATGAGGGGAATATGGTAGGATGCTCATAGAAAACAGGGAAGGATGTTAAAGACTAAACTTGATGCCATAATGAAAGATCTATAGTCAAATGACAGATGAAGTGCCATAAATTTTTTTAAAGCTGTAAGAGTGACAAGCTCTTCGCCTGATGTACGGTATACGAGGAGAAATACCAATGGGCCTCTAGAAGAATATAACTAATTATACCAAAGAAGGAATGGGCAGACTAATGCAATTAGCTTAATGAATTCAAAGTTTCTCTTAAATTAAATTAAAAAGTAAATTGAGCACTTGTGCAGCAGCAGAGAGTCCAATAGACTCCTACGCCCATGTAACTGGTAGCATATTTATTTGTCTGGAACGTGAGAATAAAAAGGGCAATTTTTGTACTGCCACACAAGTTCTGCTTGTTACACAAGTTGATTTTGACAACTGCCAGAGGAAACTATTATAAAACAAACATACAATAACACCAAAAACCATAAAGACGTAATAAAGCAATATTGAGATCGTAGTACCATTTGATAAGAAAGCATATACTTGCCTCCATTTGTAACAGCATTTATATCTGCACCATGGTCAAGTAGCAAGGATGCACAATGAGCCAAGTTCCAATTACAAGCAGAATGCAGAGGTTGCCAACCATCTTTAGTAGTGGCTTTTATGTCTGCTCCTTTTTCCAAGAGATGCTGACAATACGATGGATTTGTGAGAAATTTTAAGAATTAATATGGGAAAAATTAAAAGTTAGCCACAAGATACTTTTTAAAATAAAACTGAAGATTTTTAAATTTATTAAAGTGACTCAATTAAAGTTCACTGTGGAGGCCGTCACTTGGTGGAATTCCATGATAGAGTGATGTTTTTTAAAATAACTATTATATTTCCACAAAAGATAAAAAATCACAAAACACGACCGGTTTCGGAGATGAT
>WURS02012483.1:0-12303 GCA_011762765.2 Rhinocypha anisoptera | reverse complement strand
ACGTTGCGAAAAATGTGTACGGCTGCAGGGAGATTACGTCGAGAAGTAACACAAGTTTCATTGTTTTTAAGGTGAATGATTAGGTAGAAAAAAATCGGAGGTCTTATAACTTGAATCACCTCGAATTTACTTTTTTTTTAAAGAATACTATCTCGCCTTTAAATATCGTATATTTGTCTTAACAATGTCTCCTAAAAATTTTAAAAGAAATTCTAGCCTTTACATTCGTTTTCTTAGGATACCGACATATCATTTTTGCAAGAGTAATTCTAATTTTTTATAAGCAAAATAGTATGTGATCTTCAAATTTATTGCACCCTTTTGTTAATTATTACTGTTTCAGGATATGCAAATAACAAAAACCAATCATCTTAGAACATTTTTTTGTTAAACCCCCTTCTATCAAGCCTCAAAAACCAAGAGTGAGCATTTATAAAGAATGTGTTCTGGATGAACAATCGCAATACCTCATAAAGCAATTAACGTACACAGCAACACGCTTAGTTATGTTAGAAACTATATCATGTCATGATTTGAAATCTCTGTGTTAATGGATAATGATTGTTTAAAGAACGGCTAATTTTACGAATTTTTGTAATTTCACAATAAACTTATGAACCAATCTTTACTTGCTACCACTCGTTTTGTGAACATTTTTAATATCTATAACTTGTCTTACCTGTCCGCTAAAACTGAAACTTACTCTACTGTACTGTACAAAAAAAAACAATAAATCGCCAATTTTTGCAGTTAAACTAAGACTATAAACAAACGCATTTTCAGATTCGGATACCGTTTGGTTTCTTTACATCCACTCACCTCCCCGTTGAAGTTTTCGGTGATGAAACTGCTGGTGTCGCTTTTGACAGTCACTGTCGTAATTTGATGGCTGGCCAAGCGTAGATGACTCGGGAATGCACGTGTCCTCCTTCGGTTTTATCGCATTCGAAAGAGAGAGATCGTTTGAAATTCGTCCCTTGTGCGTGCGTCCCTCATTTCACACTCGCCGTGCTGGGCGCGAACTGGCTTCCTTCCTTTGTTTGGTGTCCAACTCCGTTCCTCTTCCTCCATCCGCCGCGTCTAACGTTCGCCGTGTGCTCGAGGTGAGTTTCAGTTTGCAACTCTGCAGTTAACGTATTCTCCCTTATGTAGAAGAATCCGGAGGAAAACGAGTGTATCTGGGTAGCATATGTTGGAGAAACCGACGAATACTTACTTATTGATTGATTGCAGTAGTAAATCATGTTTTGACTTTTACCTTCCTACATCTACTGAATGCATTTCAGAGATTCCCGGCACTCTATTTATCATTTGCAGTACTTCATTAGAAATTCCACGACGGAAAGCCTAATCCGGATTTCCCAATGTGCGTTCATAAACCATTCCCGGTATCCTCCGAATCCTGAATCAAGCCACGTTAAACGTCCGCATTCACTCGCGTAAAAGTCTGGAGGCCGCATTCTCCCGTTAGCGCGAATCGACGATAAAAGGATTCGCTTCCTTTCGCCAAAGACTCGGGAGCCTCCGCGGATTGTTGAAACAGACCTGCTTCAGAACAGAGGTCGACAAAACCTTTTGGATTCCGCCGCTCATACTCCAGCATGAATCATTCGTCAAGGAAATGAACTTAATAGGCAGTTTTCACAAATACGATATCTGAGGCCAGGATATTTTATTCTCGCAAATTTTATTAAATCGTGACCCCATTCGGTACTGCAAATATTGTTCTGCTGTCCTAATGAAGGCTGGGGTTTTATCCCTTCGATAATTTCAGCAAGCGGTCGTACAAAAGAAAGGACGACTCCGAACCGATTTTCCTCGTGCGATAAGGCATGCATTTCAAATGTAAAAGATGCACGGAAGCTTCGGAGTCATTCTTCGCACTGCTCACTATTCGACAAGGGAAAATGTCCGGAATAATCATGAGACAAGGAATGTATATATTTCCCCCAGCACGAGTTTGCGAAAATAAATCATAAATCTCCCCCCTTTTCCTTTTTAATGAAGAGTATCAAGGAGTAAGAGGCCACATTCATTTTTTAACACCTTTATCCCTGCGACCTCGAGAGGAAAGTAACAGAAGAGGCAAGACTTTCGAAGAGGATAATGAGAAGCAGTCTAAAACCAGCAGAGGTCCATGAATATTTCGCGGGATTTCGATCGTCGTTAAAAATCCAGGGGATGCAGGGAAGAAGATACCTAGAACGGCTCCATCAAAACTTGTAAATTAAGTCGGAGATGGAGTGTGATGAAGTAAAATTCATTTAAGGCACTATTAAAATATTTCGAAAAGGGTAAAATTCGTCTGTTATAATTGTTTCATTTCGATCAAAAATAGGCATATCAATGTTGTCAATCTGAAGTTATCTAACGTTGAGGGATGCAAAGGAGCAACTTGTTAAGCGATTGCTTTAAAAATGTCCATGTTTTCGGAAACAATGTATAAAGCCGACCGGGTTAGCCTGGTGGGTAGCGTGCTCGCCGGCTAACCGAAAGGTCGCGGGTTCGAATCCCGCCCAGGGCATGGATGTTGTGTTTGTGCAGATGGGTTTTTTCAATCAGTTGAAGAGGTGCTAAATGACCATAGCCGTCGAAACACCCTATAAACAAAAATACTACTACTACGTTTTCTTGATGCCAATGTTGTGTGTCTACGAAAATAGTTTAATAAAATAAAGCACAACTTATTCATCTGATTAAGTATTCACCTAAGAGGATTTATAGCTCTCTGTGTTAGAGGAATGTGTCCTGTTCGAAACTTTACCTAATATGATTTCGTTACACGTAAGGGAAGTAAGATAAGACGAAGCATCAGGATGGACGCAATTAGGCAGGAGAGTGGGATAGGGTCCATCTCATTTTAGTCTATACTTTGAGTAAAAAGAGGTAAAGGAATATCTTGAACCATGAATTACTGCGGGTTAGGATCTGATAACGCCAGTTACATTGTCTGATGAAGGATTCCTACTAGCCCAGTTGATAGGCACTTTGCCAAAGGACTACAGCCATTACTTACAGGATTTTGGAATGCATAAGCGACACGGGAAAATAGCCTATAATTAACTAAAGTAATGAAATTTTCAAAAAGTACTATTATTAAATAAATGACAAAGTTTGAGATCATAAATAAGAGCAGGAACAAAATCATAGTAATTTAAAAAGAATTTTTGAGGAAAATGCGTACACTTAAAGGAGAGAATTACCCTATATCCCTATATATAAGTCCTAAATTATTTACGGATGAATACAGATGGCATGAATTTCCATCACTTCATTTTGCATGTAGGGATGTAAATATATACATATAAAATAAAGAGAGGATATACAGGAAAAATGATTCGTAATGGTGAGCCCGAAAATAGGATACATCCCAAAAATTTATAAAATATACGTACATGACATTTTAAATAATAGGTTCTCTCGAATGTGAAATCTAGCACGTTAACAGCCATATATAGGGGAACACGTGTCAGGAAACAATGATGGTTTTCCAGTAAAACTAATCCATTTGTCTAATTATAAAAGACACCATATGTTTTATTATCGGCAGAAAAAGATTTATGCTAGGAACTATGTCTTATAAGATAAACACAAAAGGTGCAGCAATGGAATAATCGGGACCGTTGAAATTTGTTGCGTTTTGAAATTTTAATAATACTCCTTGTTAGTTTAGTATTGAGAGGTAAGGGAGATCAATGTTCTGGATTGCTGGAAAGAAATAAAAAGGTTGCACTCCTTATTTCTTTTCAATATGTGTTACTTCCACGACATAAAGTCTGAATCAGTAATTCCTATTCTGGATTATCTCTAACCAATTTAATACTCATAAAAATTGCACCACTGATCTATTATTTTTCAAATTCAGTATGTTATTTCGCCATTGGACGTTAAAGAAAATAATATTGTTCTTCGTTATAGTACCCGTAAAACATAACTTGTATGATTTTTGTGAAATGTGGATATATTAACACCTTCGTTATATAAATGGGATAAAAGAATTGGTCGTACCAAAACCATAATGTACTAATTTGGGTATTCCTAGAAAAAGAGATTGGAAATTCAGATGCTCCATTAGTTTACTTGTAAATTTCATGTAAATATCAGCTAAATGTTTTGCTACTTATTTAGAAATCAAAGTTTGGGGCATCATAATTAAAGTATTTATTACTTACTCTGTATGTTAGGAGTGTTTTTTCCTCGAAACGATTAGGGGAATAGCTTTTTCCTTAGCATGCTTGGAATTTTGTCATTCATTTCAATTCGACTGCGTATTCATAGAAAATAATTGAAAAAACGTAAAGTATTTATTACTAATGATATATTGTCGGGAATCTGAAGGGAATAATGAACAAAACTTCAGTTGTATCTGAAAATATATTCGAGATGCACTTTTGTAAAAATCCGTCGCTCCAATAATATATACAACATTGTTATTAACTCATAGTCATTAATGCACCAAAGAGATTTTTCCATTTGATTTCATTTGATCTTATCGATTTTCACTTATATAAAACAAAAAAAAATTTAAAATTTTAGCCATGATATAATAACACGGCATAAGAAGTAAAAAGTTTTCCTCATTAAAAAACGGTGAATTTGAAAAAAGTAACACTTTTTACTCCAAGTGATTATTTTAAGAGTGATGCCCCACGCTACTAAGATTGTTCTATAAATTTATCAAAATGCTAAAGTATGCTTCAGAATTCACCTTATTCTTACTGAAACGCTCTGCGAAGTAAAAATTAATTTCTTTCTCTAAAGTATACGCCTTTAGATGAACTTGGAAATAGAAAAAATATTTTAAGATTTAAAAAGTTTTTGAAGGTATGAGCAAGTGTCAGATTTCAAAGTCTGTATTTACTAATTAACTGGAGATTATTGCATAATAACGAAGATCTATAATTCAATTTGGATAACCAATATAAATAAAATAAATTTATCAATTATGATTGAATACAGAGCCAAAAATCGAAGGCCTAAATAACTACAAAAAAATGATGAACGAAGGACTAAAAGGTGTACATATCTAAGCAAAATAGTTTGAAAAAATGGTGGCCATGCTTGTTTAAGCAGAACTTCATCAATAGAAAAAAACATGCAAATAATTCCTCACCTTTCGAGGATAAACGCCGAAGTTCTTCCCTATATTTATAATCTACGGGAAATATAAATGTGACTGCATCTGTGAATTGACTTTTAAATGGGTTTAACAAGAGTTTCAGATGCATTGTAAGAATACGACTGATGAATGTTCTTTGGATAAAAACAGCGTTGAATATAAAAAGGCTAAAGAAATACTAATATGCTTGGTACTAATCAAAAGATAATTAATTATGAATATTAAATTTTAAATGAATAGACCCAAGTAATGTATACGGTAGTTAGTACCTCTGAGGTGATAAAAGGAATTTTATTCATTGGAATGGAACAAGTACTTACCGAAAATCTGCTGCCAGATGACTTATCGTAGGTAGGTAGAAAGGCTGCACATTGAAGAATTCTGGAAATTAGACAGAAGAATACTTATATTGCTTTTTATTTTGGATTAACATTATTTATTATGCCTATTGTTATACGTTAATTTATTTGTGACAATTTTGGAATAGACGTGAACATTTTACGAGAATAATGATGACTGAGCTGACAACAATTTCATGCATGTTGATGATAACATATGTATGTATTTAGTACCGAATTGTGATTAACACTAATACAACATCATTCACCTATATACGTATGGTAGACTTGCTAAATTTAGTAATTGCCAACTTGGCCATGGAGAACTATTAGACATGGAGAACTAGAGAAGGGTTACAAAACATATATATTAATAAGATAATGAGTGTAAATTAAGTTTTTATTATATCAGCCATAATTTGACAGATATACTTCGTGAAAATGTTAAGCTAATATGTTTATATTGATATTGCAGCAGCAAAATATCAACTTTCAAATGAGTGTAAAATATAATTGAAAATTGTGATACTGTTATGAGAGTTTTCACAATAACTTGAACTTAAAATATACTTATTTACAGTAGAAATATTATGCACTCTTCAAATAATATTTGATGGGTGCTTATCGGAACTTTATAATTCCAGAAAACGGTTACTTTGAGTAGGTTTCCATTTATTGAATAGGTGCATAAGTATCTTACGTAGGGAAATCTGTTATGTCGTTTACTTAAACTAAACAGTAAGGCTTGATTTAATGATTTTCCCATAATTTAGTTAAGAAGATATCAATCGGTCTATTTCAACTGAGAAAATTTTTTCTCTTGATTTTGTCGTATCATCTTCTCTCTTTTACTCATATTCTTCTAAGACAGGAAGCATATCTTTATTAATCAAGCAGACAACTGATTGAGTCACATAGTCATGTTTTCATTCCATATAATCTCGATATCAGGTTTGATATAAAATCTGGCCCGTACTACATTAATAAATCCAACGCTCTAAGAAAGATCTTGATAATAAAAAGATAGTAGTTCTTTTATACTCGTATAGCCATTAATAAATAACCATATGTAGTCTATTTATCGTTAAAAAAGCTCTTTCATTTATTAGAAAACTACATATTTCTAAAAAAATTTAGACATAGGTACTACATATTGCTGTTAAGTTATTTTCCTGAATAATGGAGTGCAAATATTTGTAAGTCTCATGTTCGAGAAGGTAAATTGCAACGTGTAATTGTAATCATTGACGTTTTCTCTGTAGCATTTTCCAAACACAGAAATGGCAAAAAGTGGATTGGTAAAAGTGAACTTGTGAATAAGAAA
This sequence comes from Rhinocypha anisoptera, assembly GCA_011762765.2. NCBI lineage: Eukaryota > Metazoa > Arthropoda > Insecta > Odonata > Chlorocyphidae > Rhinocypha > Rhinocypha anisoptera. The sequence continues at coordinate 5,522 of WURS02012483.1, read as the reverse complement.
ACGGCTGACTTAAGAGGTTAAGAGAAATTGTTGTGGAATTTCTAATTGTCCAATCCAGTTTCACTGTTCCTGGACAACCTCTACTTCGATTTTGCCTCCAAATAATGCCATTAAGATATAATATTCGCCAACCACCAGCATCAATCATACTAGCCTGGAGGTTTGTGGGAACTTAAGCGCATGTTCCCTCCAAAAAACCGAGTTCCCGTGTTTTCTGAATCCAATTAAGATCCAAGCCAGTCAGTCTCGTGTTGTTGCGGGATTGTGAACCGCTTTACCGCCAGGAAGTGGTATTACGTCCTAAGCTTGGCCTGGAGGCGCAAACACTTTTATTCGATTTGGGATTTCTGGGAAAAACAACGTAGCAATTGATGCTGAAGTAGATAAATAATACATAAGCAAAAAACTTCTTCCACAGGAATGCCTTGGAGGATTCCGGAGGAAGCATTGACATTTATGGAAGTGTCATTTCTGAAAAATCAGTAATATTTTACGTTTAATATTATTTACGCTATTTCTTATACTAACCGTCACATGCTTGAAACAGTGTTCATTCAAAAGTCCAAGTTTTAATTTGCTGATAATGATCTTACTCTCACCTTTGCGATCTATCCCACACCATTCGATTTTCAATGAATTTCTCTCCTCTGAAGGCATTAATCTCCAAAACCAAGAAATTAAAATGTATCATAACGATAAATTCTAGGGGCATCAAAGTCCTTTTCGTAATGACTGTCGTTTTCATCATTTAGCCATCTTCATTTAAAGAGGTTGATGTTAAGAAAAATGTAGCTCAACATCCATTTTTAAGACCTTGTAACTTTAGAGAAAAAAATTCAAAACCGCGTGAACGAAGTTCGTGGAAGCTTCGTAATGCAAAATACGGTCATATGCAATTGTCAAAATGGTTTATTTCTTTCATAAAATATTTTTAAGAATATGAAAGACTTAGTGAGGATATTGAAACTGATTAAACTGAACCGTACTCATCTCATTTGGGAACAAGTGTTACAATGATTACTTACTAGGAAGTCTACTAGAAGACTTTATTTCGGAAAATCTGATTATGACGAGGATTCCAATAAAATAAAAATATTTTATCTAGAAAAGGAATACGTTTACGCAGAGAAAACAAATCTTTATGCTTGTGGGTATAGTAGGAGGTCTTTGTTGTAAGACAAATATATAAACGTAAAAACTATATATGAGTAATATAATAATTTTACTGTTATATACTTATTTTGCGCTTATACTTATACGCTTATAGACTACTGTTATATGCGGTAACTTGACAGTAACAGGAACGATTTGAAATATAAAACGTTAAACACATTGCTGTTCACTAAAAGAAAATATTTCATAAAAGCAAAAGTATCTTATGTCGTACGCTAATTTTAACTCCATGTTCTCTTTTATTTTCTAATTTAATCTTCCATTATATGCCAAACTTTTTATGGTTACCGTTTTACAATATCATATGCAACTTTTGTTTTTCCCTAAGAATATTAGAATTATTTTCCTCATTATTCACAAATCATTTCTATTTCTTCCAAAGCCAATCCTCGTATTCTCTTAAAAATGCACACTCCACATTTCAGAATAAAAATAATACTTTCTTTTAATGACTGAGTAATTTTTTAGTAAATCTTCTCATTTCATTAATTGATGAGCAGAAGAATGGAGGGCAAACACTTTACTGATACACCCTTTGATACCTGCTACCCTGTAGGATAACACCCATAAGTGGACTCCAATTTTCTCTATTTCATTGGATAAGATTTATATGTGAATTGAATTCAAGACTGAAGCGCAAATACACCTTGGCAGAGGTGCCTAGTAATTCGAGAAAGATTTTGCTATTCATGGATATACCCTGTTTTTTTTTGTAAGGATACATGTCTGTTCATAATTAAACTGAGATTTGTATTAGTGAATTCCTCTAGGGTTCTCCATCCGGGTGATGTTCTCCATGGCTGCCGACACTTCGATGCCCGACTCGTACTTCAAAACGTCGGCATCGATGGTAAACATCATCCTGTGGAGAGCCCGTGAGGAATTCACCAGTAAAATGACCCGGGAAAGCACCAAATCCTAAGATTTTTATGTTATATACATAAACAAGATTAACTAATATATGGAAAAAACACAAAATGGCATAGATTTAATTGAAAATGGCAGGGAGATGGAATGATATTCTTCCTATTCCATAGGATTTAAACTTTTTCATGTAATAATAAACTTATAAAAGTAAATCGAAGGAATGCGGGGGAAATAAAAAAGTGTAGTTTATAACCTACTTCGCTGCAACTGGGAAACACGAAGGATAGCTGGCCGAGATGAGTTTGGAAAATTTAGTAGCTTCAAGGCACGAAAGAGTTAAGGTTTAATAGTTTAAATGTTTTTTTATAATGTAATACGGGGAGTTTGCAAATGAATTTATCAATGTTTGAACGTTCAGTGTGTAAAATTATATTTTTTCTCAAAATTTAACAAATGGGAATTTATAATTACATTATTTATACCTCCATAAGGGTTTTTATTCCGAATTCTACATTGCTGTATGATTCAACTAGAATTTTTTTATTTATCACCACAAAACATTTGAAAGAAATTGTTTTTATAGAATTAAGCGACGAATTTTGGCTGATAAATACTGCATGCATCACAGTTCCAATAAGTCTTATAGAACGACACTCTGATTACATCAAAACTGGTTATTCACAGTCACTAATGAGATGACTAAAGAAAAGACGTTTTTATATCAACTATGAGGAGTAATCCTTGTAATGCCGACCACGTACAATTTTAGGTAAAATCAATATCCGCGTCACATCAAAAGAATACTAAGTAATTTTTTTCCTGCATTCTATCGTGTTTCAATATTTTAATCTTGCTGGTTCGAAAGAGGTGGGTAATTGAAATTTATAACTTAAATTAGATAAAAGAGATGGTGGTGGCCGATACATTGTGGAATTCCATCGTAGGTTATGGAAAGAAAACTTTGCAAATCCACATACTCGTATATAGATTTATTCAATTGGTCAACATGTTTCACTACACTATAGCGAAACATATTGGGTGTATGGGTATTGAACTATGGGTCCTTAGGATTCTATAGTGTAAAGAAACATGTCGACTAATTGAATAAATATATATGTTGATTTGCAAAGTTTCCTTTCCATATCATAACTATATTTAGAAAAAATAGAACTACGTTACAGAATCTGAATCTTCTGGATCATCCGTAGCTTCACTCACAGAAATATATTCTCAGATATACATTAATATTTTATAAGATGTGATATGCTAAGACCAATTATATTCTCAACAGAGCTCCATTCCCCGCGAGCGACCAGTGATATGGTGTGCATGAATTTTGAATTTAAGTTTATTGTAGCCTAATAAATGTTATACTTTTCATAATATCACGAAAGATTAATTAAGGCCAGACTTATGATGAGCGATCTGACTCTTCGAATCACTCTAGACTCCTGGCCTACACTACACAAGCTCTGTTTTAATTTGAAATAAAAACGAACGAAACTATTGGAATGGGAAATAAATGAATTATAGACATGAGTGAAAGAATATTGCAGAAGTTATGAACAGAACATATTAAGAAAATTATGAAATAACAGCCAATTTTATACCAAGGTATGCGGCACAGTTTCAGAAAAAACATTGTGGAAGTCCGTCGTAAGTAAAGAGTAAATAGACTTATGAACTGGGCAGGGCTACATCATAAGGTGACTTGATGGTCCATGGCCTTTTTCAATAAATATTAATGTGGAAATTGCAAAGTTAGTACATTTACTCCTTTCTACTTAGGAATAAAATCCATTTTACTCGATATGTCGTTATGAATAACTTTTACCCAGAATTTTAGGGCATATGTGAAATTCACTGTCATCAGCGTCAAGATTTTTAGGTCAGTGATACTAATAGTTTGCAACTACTACGAAATGATGGCAACTTGTCATAGATCTACTTATATAATTTTCTTAATTTAAAATTAGTGTTGTAGTAGGATATAATTAATAGACATTTTGTGAGAATTATTACCAGTAAAATAGGACAACATTATTTAAATAAATGTCTCACTTTCATTATTATTTTAATGTTGTCATTATTTTGATGTTGAAATATAAGTGAGATAAAAGGATAAACCAGAGAGTCTTACAATATGAAACATTCAAATATGTTCCTTATAAAATCTTCAACATATGACCTATGATACCAAACCTTTCTTCTAATATTTTTAATAACGTAAAAGTGAATGTAATCATTCTGTATGCCTTGTACTTGAATTTTAACAAGAGAAAATATATATTAAGAAGAATAATTTATAAAAAAGAGTTAATAATTGGAGCCTCCAGGAAAGAGAATATGATTGCATGATTGGAAATGACTTGGCATAAAATATTCTACAAAAATGTGCAATAGCTTTTGTCTACAGAATAGCAACAAGTGCTTCAAAGCGACTCATATAATTTAATAAAGACGTATATGACAAATGCTATAGATTATTTCAAACATAAGTCACTTAAGAAGATACTTTTGTAATATCTGTCATCTGTTCACACAAACGTGTAGTTTGTTAATTAATTGGCGTTATCATTATTATGATAACTTTGAAATTATATTTCTTTTTTATATTTTAGAATTTTTTTTCATTAACAATAATTGATTTGTTCTGATATAACGGAGACGAGAATTTAAAAAGCAGGTGCAATGGTCTCCCGTGCTGAACATGTTGAATAGATAAGGTAGTAAACCGGTTCAGTAAATGCCTGATCTGGAGACTAATGGACGCTGGCATCCATTACCATTCATTTCATTTCTTTTGAAGACAAGTTCCAATATTGGAATCTATGATACATTTCGTAAAGAGTTTAAGTACGCCCGTAAATTTTATTAAATAACAGTTCCTTTCATCCTGCTGGTACCTACTTACGTGGAAGTATTGGTAGGAATTAAATTTTATGAAGCAGGATTTATTTATTTCGATGTAATTATATTTTTTGTGTATTCTCTTTATTATATCAATGAGAGCAGCGATGGAGGTTTTTAGGAAGTAAAAGCAATACGACTCGTATAAAAGTAAGTGACAGAAATAGTTTGTGTTTCAGAAAAAAATATGAAACCCTAGACTGATATGCTTAATGCTGACGCTTTGAATTGTAAATTCTGTTCATGCGACCCTAGGACCTTAGTACGTAAAATATGCTTCGGAAGGAACATGAAAAGGTCGGGGTCTGGAACACGTAATGGACTTTATGAACCCCGAGCATCTTTGCGATAATTAATCTCGTACTCCTTCGACCACACGAGCTCCATACGTCCACGACGTACGGGTCTCGTCTCCTACGCATAAGTGGTGTGCCCAAATGAAATTGTTTTGTTTCAAAATGTTCGTGGACTTTAAAAAAAAAAAAGAAAACCCGAAGCATGCACATCTGACCAAACCGGACTCGACCCCGTGTGTCGAGCGCACACCCCAACCACGCAAGGACCCTTCCCCC